>MCJB01030506.1:0-36310 GCA_002018475.1 Nicotiana obtusifolia
ATCAATTTTGAATCAATAGATCTCCATAAGATGCTGCATAACTGAGCATCGATCTTGGCCCAGTGTGTTATCGCCTTTTCATCTCCTTCGCCAGACTGTTTGATTAAATGGTCTTGAACACCTTGGCCTTTACACCACAACTCAACAGATGAAGCCCAAGCTAAGTAGTTGGAATTTCCCATTAAAGGTTCCGAGGTAATCATAACATTAGAGCTCCCGGAACTCATATTTCTAGACCCAAAAACATCAAATCCCAAAGACATCTTTGCAAATTGTTACCAAATAAGAGAAGAGTACTGTAATCTACTTGAACAGAATAAGGAAATACTGAAAAAACAGAGTAAACAGATACTGTAGTTGCTGGAAACCTACTGTAGCTGCCGGAAATTACTGTAGTTGCCGGAGAAAAACTCAAAGTGATTGAAATAAAACGAAAAACAACAGGGGTAGGATCGGAATTACCAGGCGACCCAACTGCTCTGAAGGAATTTTTTCAAAAAGTGGCCGGAACTAGCTGTACGCGCCGGCGCGTGGGTGCGCGTGAGATAACGCGCGTGACTGCTGGTGGCGCGTGGAGGCGCGTGAGGAGGCGTCTGCCGGAGCTTCTCACTGGGGTTTGGTCGCCGGGAAATGGTGGCTCTTGTGCTAGTGTTGGATTTTGCACAACACTGATAGAACCAAGGCAGACACAAAAAAAAAAAAACCTAATGGGTCGCCGGAAAAAAAGGCTTCCTGGTGACTGAATTTTCTTCCCGGAATCGCTGGAATTTATGCACAGCGATAAAATCTCACGATAGCTCTGATACCATGTGAGAAAGCACGGGAGAAAGAAAATATATTATTGATGTATTTTGATACAATACAAGAGGCCCTTATTTATAGCTATATTCTACAATCCTATACTTCTTCTCTACCAATGTGGGACAAGACTATTATATACATATGTCTAAAACTAACAAACTTGATGTATCAGTATTGGTATGCACACACCTATAATGGATTCGTACCCATAAATGAATCCATGTAACATAGACAGAGATAACCAAACATGAAACATTACTATGATGAAGCCATATAACCAATGCTCTACAGTTGGTGACTCAGCTGCAACTAAGTAGAAAAGCTAAATCAAGACACCGGCAACACCATTGGCATGCATACATAGTATTCAAAGGACAGTGCTCAGTAAGTAACTTACTGAACAAAATGCACTTGTTCTTTTTCAATTCTTACTGAAGCTGCAGTTATTCAGCAGTATAAATCCTCACTTCAGCTCTCTCTGGTATCAAAAGCAGAGATCAACCAAAACACTTGAAACACAAAATTTATGGAAATTTTAATTAATAGATCTCACTATAAGACCAATAAAAAAAAATCACATTTTTTTGCATGACAACAACTTTCACATCCAGATAGTATTGAATTCGACACGGATCAAGCATGTAACATCCATTTTAATTAACAAAAGCCAACAAATTGTAAATCTCAACGTATTTTAAATAGATCTACATCTCAATCTTTTTTTAACAAAATTCAACATTTCTCATAAACAAAAAAAGAACTGACCTGTGAAAGAAGTGATTAAAACGGAGTTAGAGTATGTATAACTTCTTGGCGGGAAACTGTCTGCCGGAAGACAAAATTTTCCGGCGAGATCCAGAGAACTCCGACCGACTTCAGCTGAGACAACTAGTAAGGAGTGGAACGTGGGCAATTGTGTAATTGAAGAAGTGGGAAATTTAAGAAAATTTCTGAAAGAGTGAGTTTGTTTTAAGATGCGGGGAATATGCAGGGAGAGAAGAGGGGAGTTGGAAAGGGGGAATGGATTTAACTTTTAACTTTATTTTTAATTGAATTGAATAAAGGCAGCCACATTCATTTGGTGTTTAAGTTTCTCTATCACTTTGCTTCAATAGTAAAACATAACAGGTGTGAAGTTGTTGTCACATAGTAGGTCTTTCATTTTTCTTTGAGAAATGACTAAGCTTTTAACAAACATTCTATACCATCAGGGCCGGATCTACGTTGACCGTGTCGGATGCTGAAGCACTTATTAACCCCGACGCAAACTCTGTATAATTATATAGAAAATACAGGGAATACTGATATAAAGAACTAGCAAGCACCCATTAAATAAAAAGTCTTCTGGGTGCTTTGGTTAAGAGGTGAGAATAGAGTGCACAAATATGAAGTGATTAGGGATCGATAATTGCATTAACCAATTTTTTTATATGGCCAGAGAGTGAGCACCCACGACCTTAAAATCCTGGATCCGCCACTGTATACCATCATTGCTTTTAGGGGAATTCATTTATCAAAATATTTTGGAGCTTTAAATTAAATAATAATCACTCGTATTTTGAATTTTGAATTTTGTTTTTGTGATTAATTTATTCTAAAAAATTTCAGTTTTTCTATCACCAAATAATTTAATAATAATCACTCGTATTATTATTTACACGGTAAACTGGAGCTTTAAATTAAATAATAATCACTCGTATTTTGAATTTTATTTTTGTGATTAATTTATTCTTAAAAAAATTCAGTTTTTCTATCACCAAATAATTTAATAATAATCACTCATATTATTATTTACACGGTAAACTGGAGCTTTAAATTAAATAATAATCACTCGTATTTTGAATTTTCTTTTGTGATTAATTTATTCTTAAAAAAATTCAGTTTTTCTATCACCAAATAATTTAATAATAATCACTCATATTATTATTTACACGGTAAACTGGAGCTTTAAATTAAATAATAATCACTCGTATTTTTACACGGTAATAGAATTTAAAGAGAAGTGCTTTAAATACGAGTGATTAAATAATAATACGAGTGATTTCTCACTCAATTTTTTCTTCTTTTAATATATCACCAAATAATTTATATTGAAATTGAGTGAGAAATCACTTTAAGTACTTCTCTTTAAATTCTATATTTACTTAGTAGTACAAAATTCAAACCGCGCTCAATATTCCCCTTCTCTTCTCCTTAATCTTGGACAACAAGAAAGGAAAGGAGTTTTAAAAGAAAAGACACATATTTCTGCAGAATTAACTTAATAATCGTTCATTCAACCACTTAAACTAAAAATAACTTGTGAATGATAATACATGTATAATATACGTATAATTAGTATATAATCTATGTATACCGATTACAAAAAATAAATAGTAAAATCGATCGGCTATTTGTGTAAAGATTGTAGAGTTCTTTTAAATATTTTTACATTATGATATTCGTGTATTGTCTATTTAGGCAAAGTTAATAAGCCCCATTGAGGGTGGACTAACCCATTTCTGATTTCTCTATTGGATTTCTTGGGCTTTTCTGGAGAAATATTACTGGGCTTTCCTTCACACTAGTGGCAAAAGAGAAAAAGAAAGAGAGAACTTAAATCCGCAAAAAAGAGAAAAAGTGTAGAATTTAATCAATCCAAAGGCCCTCTTGCTTTTACCTTTTCTTTAGGCAGTTATCACATGCCCAATCCTGTTCATTCATCTGACCGTAAACTAGGGTCACTTTTTCTGCAATATTTTCTTCATTAATCACTTCAAATCCTTTCATTTTCATGTAAAAATCATTTCCTTTCCGAGAACGTTCATTCACCCACTATGTCAAATACGGACATGCCCCCGTAAACTTTAGCAATATTGTTAATCAATGTCATAATAAGTACTGCATCCCAAAAATGATTGAACAAATGAAAGTATTAAAACAATTAGTTAAATTGAAAAACAAAAATAGTTCCTTTAATCCTTTTATGAGGTACATGAACAGTCTATTGGGAGAAAAAACCTCCATTCTCTTGATTGGGAGACAGGATGGTAATTAGTTTTCTTTTATGGGAAAGAAGAGAAGAGGTTCTATCAGTTAATCACCATCCTTTCCTCTAATGAATTAGATCCCATCTGCTAACTATAACTCAACTCCGAGGGAATAATGAAAAAAAAATCCTCTACTCGAAAGCCGTTGCTGATCTGATCTTTTCTTAAACAAGCGTCCCGAAATGAGTTTGCAAAATTTTCTTCTGCTTTACTGGATGCTGGTTTTCTTCAATCCCAGGCAGTCCCTTTTTACTCGTGGACGTGAAAACTATTCTGTTTTTTATTTTAGTATATATTGATTAAACTGTAATCATTGATAATGATATTAAATTCAGCATATCAAACAGTCAAAGTGAATTCTTAATTCTATTATTTTATGTTAACTTCTCAATTGGCAAATAAATTACTCCCTCAATCATATTTAACGATAATTCTAGTAGATTGCCAAAAGCAATAGGGTTTCCACTTTTCTCCACTTGGATGACAATTTTTTTATATTATTGGCTTTGTTAAAATGACATTTTTTTCCTTGATTTAAGAAAATTAATTAAATATAGAAGGGTTTTAAAAGGAAAAAGATTGAGAAGGACAAGATATTACTATAGCTTAGGATAAAATATTTCATACGTACGGAGAGATTGATGTAATGTCCGAATATGCCAAAACATGCATGTAAATAACGTGTAATATTGATTTAGATCATATCTTGGTGATAATTTAGTTTTGATGAGATAGGTATTTTGGATTTATTATTTTTATTTTCTAGACAAGGATGGAGATTTGAGGGAGAAGATGGAAAATGTGCAAATAAAGATGTTGCACCCCATTTCAAGCAATATTGATTTTCCTGTACTCCTTCCCCTTATTACCAAAAAATTGCACTTGCGCCTTATTTGGTTACCCCGTTTAATTTATACTTATTTTAAAAAAAATTATAATTTGTACTTACTTTTTAAACAACTTCAATCATCTTTCTCCTCCCCCTCCTCCTCGTCCTCCTCCTCCCCCTCCTTCTTCTTCGGGTGACAGTAATTTTATAAGGTATTTGTGAATATATTTTAAGGTAGTTTATGATGTTTTGTAGTTATGAGCTGTTATGACGCTGTATTTTTACTATTGCTTAGGGTTTCTTCTTCATCTTTTTTTTAATTGCAAAATGGATTCATTAGATTTATTGTTGTTTTGATAAATTGATGATTGGGGTTTGTTCCTGTTGATATTTGGAGGCTATGTTTCAAATTTGAGCTCATTTGGAGTAAATTTAGGTATTAAAAAATATATTTAATTGTTATAATTCGAAAAATAAATTTCTGTTTCGGACAATTTGCACTTCAGGCATATTTGGTCTTAAGTGCATGAAAACGTTGGTTGCACTTCAGACCTTTTTACCTTAAATGCATCTGAAGTGCAATTTTTCACTTCAAACTTATTGGCCTTAAGTGTAGCAAAACGTTTGTTGCACTTCAGACCTTTTGGCTTTAAGTGCATCTGAAGTGAATTTTTCACTTCAAACTTATTGGCCTTAATTGTATGAAACCATTAGTTATACTTCAGACCTATTTGGCATTAAGTGCATCTGAAGTGCAAATTTTCACTTCAGACTTATTGGCCTTAAGCGAAGCAAATCGTTTGTTGCACTTCAGGCTTTTTGGCCTTAAAGTGCATATGAAGTGCAATTTTTTACTGACTTATTGGCCTTAAGTGCATGAAACCATTGGTTACACTTCAGACCTATTTGGCCTTAAGTGCATACGAAGTGTAATTTTTTCACTTCAGACTAATTTTTTTAACTTCAGACCCCATAAGTCTGAAGTTGATCGTAAAATGGGTACGCTTGCAAATATTTTTGCAAAGTGGATATAGGTTCAATTGTGACCCCAAAATCGAGTATAGATGCAAAAGCCCCAGTTACCATAATCCTTCTCAATTATATCGGCCAAACCCATTCTATTTATTTTAATAAATTTGTTGAATAAGTATAAAATATTAATTTAGAACCTAATAATTAAAAATAATTAAAATTTTAACCCATAATTTTAAATTTTCGGTTATCCTCCGTGTTTGTGAACCTTATTCTAAAACAGAAACCGAATGTGCTTTTGTTTTAATAGCTTTTTAAAATTCAGAACAGAATATAGTTTCTGAATTTTAAATAACCCAAAGATTAATTTAAAAAATTTAACAAACACATGATTTTTTTGCAACAAAACTAAATCAAATGATGTTGGCGTTTTTGTCGAGAAAATGAAATAATCTGATCCCTTGTTCTGGAAGCTATGTATGTAGTAGGTGCGAGGTCATTGTCATTTATATGCTAATAGGTGGATTTAAAAGAATTATTAATATAAATGATATTACTTTTGCTTTATTTCAAAAATAAAAAATTCATTTAGGTTAGGAGGAACAAATTACTATAATTCGTCCCCGCATAATTTTTTAGGCAAATTGAATATGAAAATTGGGCGGCTGGAATGCCAACAGACGTCTATTATATTTAATTTAACGTCGGATTTCTAAATTTTCGTAAGGCCCTAATAGGCCATGAACTAGATCAGAATCATTTGACCTAATTATCGATTAGAAGATTTAGCTTGCCATGAATCGTTATTGGTTGTGACATATTATAAAATCTCATATGTTTAATTGCCTACATGTTTTAAAGATTCATTAATTAAGGGATCACTAATTAAAGGATGGATCATTAAATATGACTAAAATTCTAAGTAGATATACTATATCTATTCCATAAATAATATACCAAGAATATGACTAATTAAAGGATGGATCATTAATTTTTATCTATTCCATAAATATACCAAGAACATGCTCTAGCTAAAATAAATATGAGCAAATACATATATATTATACCATTATTGCATTATTTATATATATAAATATTTCTAATTAGATATGCTATATGCCAAAATTATTTCATAGATATATAATGAATATATTAAAGGATGGATCATTAACTTATTCTCCTTTATCTCGCTCAAAACCTAATCTCTCTTCTCTTCCCTTCAAAAGACGACTCCATTCTCTCTTTCCATTCTATGTTGCCCTTGAATTCGTTCCTTAGTTCAATCCGAAACTTTAGATGTGTAAGTAGCGGCCAAGCGGCTCTGTCATTTTCAAAGAGGTTATCTCTTCTCTCTCCCCGCTTCTTAGTCTTATAGGATAGCTCACCATTCAAGTAAGTCACTTTACCTGGCGCTTACTGTCTTCTTTCTAGCCTAATTGATAGCTCTTTTTAGTACCACCTTTCCTTTTTTTTCTCTTTCAGCAGCCTCGTAGGCCAGCTGAAGACCGAATAAAGCAGCTCAAGCCCGCTTGAGATCTATCCAAGACCTGGCAGATGGCTACTTCCAATTCAAGTGCCACTTATCTTAACACAACTCGGGCTAATCGACTCCCAGCATCTTCCATTTGTATTTTTTTCAGCTTGACCATAATAGTTCCTTCATTATTTCATAAATATATTATGAATAATATGTTTTGTATTTTTATCTATTCGATAAATATACCAAGAATATGCTCTAGCTAAAATAAATATGAGCAAATACATATATATTATACCATTATTGCATTATTTATATAATTAAATATTTCTAATTAGATATGCTATATGCCAAAATTATTTCATTGATATATAATGAATATATTATATACCACATATATTTCTAGTATAATTAATAATGTTTTTTGAATCTCGTTTGCTGTATAAATCATAATTATAGTTCATGTATATACCATATATTTTTTGTGAATTATAGAATTTAGTATTTTTAATCTATATTTATCTTGGTTCACACTTAAATACACATTATACTACAATGTATAACCATCAGAATATTGCATTTTCTTATGATAGTATAAGATTACTATAAAAAGCTTATAGCACTAAGCAAGAAGCATATTTTTGTGAAGTTTGATTTACATAAAACCTCTAGCAATAAGATTCTATCCATCAGGTAAAGCCCATTTGGCCTTAAACAAGCACCCAACCTATACAAAGGGCTATAGCAGCTAACCATTTTCGTCTCATCTTTTCTTCTTCTGAGTGTTTTATCCACGATCAGCGCACGGGAAGGAACGTTGGCCGACGGAAACAAAAAAAAAAAGGAAAATAAGAAAAAAATGAAAGAAAAAAAGTGGAGCTATTTGAATAGCATTTGCTTATGTACCTAAAAATGTGCAAAATAAATGGAAAATTGTGATGATTAATGGGTAATTAATTAGCATTAATGGGTGTGGATTAGTTTTCTGCTATAGAATCTGCTATCTATATAATTATGGATTTGCTGCTATAAATTTATTATAATTTCGTAAATCATGGCTAGTTATAAAAGGTACCCATCATTATTTAATTTGTCAAATTTAGAGGATGCTTCAGGTATTAATTCTTCTTAAAATATAAGTATTGGTTAAGTTTACTTCCTACTTAAGTTCATCTTATGGCTCCTAAAAGTCAGCAACCAATCATAATAAAGTACTCATTTGGATTATAATTTAATCCACCAAGCATATGAAACTCTTATATATTTCACTTTATGTGGAAATATTTCATTCCAATACTTATAACTAATTTATTTCTCCTAAATGTTATACTTATCCCAACTTAAATCTAGTGTTTATATAACGATAATAACTACTACCAACGAGGATTGTGATGGCCGGGACATATAATATGTCCCCGCCCCTAACTATATTCTTGAGGTTTAAATCATAAGAATGACAAAAATCCTTACAGGAAACGCTTGTCCTTTTGATATGCCTTACACAACATCGATCGAGATTATTCGAAGCCCCAAAATGAATACCTAATATCGGGTTAAAATTTTTAAAAAATATAACTAATACTACTAGTTAAGGCGCAATCTCAAGCAGGTGAGGACACAACTTATATGTTGGTCAAAATTTGTATTTAGTTAAATTTCGCGTTGCTTTAAGAAGTTGTAGGTTATATGAAAAAAAATTATTTTTATTTGACTTTGTGTCTACTTTGTCCCAATTTTAGCATATTCAATTAACACAGTGTCATACATCTGGACTTGTGCTTAGGGTTCGTTTGGTACGAACACAAGTAATGCAGGGATTAATAATGCAGGAATTATTGTGCTGGGATTATTTTTTATCAAGTATTTGGTTCATTGTATTAGGGTCTTATCCAGGTATAGTTAAACCTGGTATAAGTAATCTTGGTTTTCTTGGTATTAGCTAAGCCCTCCTATGAGGTATAAGTAATCCATGTATTAGGTATGCATAAATTGAATTAAGTAACCAAACATTGCCCCTTTGATATGCCTTACACAACACCGATCAAGATTATTCGAAGCCTCAAAATAAATACCTAATATCGGGTTAAAAATAAAAAAAAATATAACTAGTACTACTAGCTAAGGCTCAATCTCAAGCAGGTGAGGACACAAACATTGTATTGAACGGATTAAATTTTTATATAGAATTTTTTTTACTTAGTACAGCCTACCAAACGACCCTTGAGAGAGTAAATAGAACATAGGACATTACTACACCAACTCAAAAGACCCTTATTTTATTTTATTTTTATGTGTGCGACTTACACTTTTTACCTGATCTGACATTTCTAATCTCAATCTTCTCTTTATCATTAAATGTCCATCTTAACACCTTCTTTCTTTGGCAATTATCTCTAATATTCACTTTCACATAACAATGTTGGTCCAATAATTGATCTTATACAACTCTTTGACTTTGTTACGTATTTTCGTATCCTATAGCACCTTTGCAACACTACTCTACTTTAATTTTCCATTTTAGTTTTATCTGTTACATCTCCCTTTATCATGTCATTCTATAGAATATCAAAACTAAATACTTAAACTGTCTGCATATCATAATCTTATACAACATTGCTTTCACATTTTTGTTCTTATGGAAGCTATATTTAGAGCGCACTGCTTTTATCTCTACTTATTATTCTAACTCTCTTGAACCCTCAACCTAGAGAAGCTAGGTGGGAAAGTCAAATAATCCTTGTTCATGCATAGACTTTTTTGGTACGAAATGAGCCACTTCAAATAAGTTTATTGGTCCGACCCAGAATACGACTAATGCAGCATGGACTATATGAGCTCCCAGTAGTTTAACGGATACATCGAGTTATCGGACATTCCCAGTCCATCAAGCAAAGCCAGCGGTTTCTTGGTCATGACTAGCTAAGGCTAAAGTTCCATTAAAAAGCGTTTCTATTTTGTAGAACCTTCTCAAAAGATATAAGGTTTTCATGAGGTGATATTGAGCTGTCATCCAAGTACGTTTACCTTCATTTAAGAGAATATTTTTGGAGTAAAAAGTTCAAATTCAAAATCTTCTGCTTCGTGAATTTCCTAAGAAACAAAGTCATAGACAGAGCTAGACCGACTACTCCTATATCTGGAGTGCTTCATTATATTTCTAACTTTTGATTAACAAGATCTCTGGTTTAGTTTAATCAATCCACACAATATCAGCTGAAAAATGACACGTACCTTGGACTGTGAATATTTGTTCAAATTTTATACTTTTCCCTTAGTCTTTGTGTTACAATAGAATTAAAGAAAACTAACCTTTTATTCACTTCTAAATTTCTTGTTAGAAAACACTATCGCGAGTCTCTTTTAATTTTGTGTACGGGTAAAATTGGGAGCAAATCTTTTTCTAATTCTTTGATGAGAGAACGAAGGGGAAGGAAGGATCGACATGATTATAATTGAGGCCAGGAATCTCTCATATCGAGACACGAGAAAAATGAACGATGTATCTGAGATCGAACACTGTAAAGCGACGTACCTCGGACCAAGTATAGCTTCTGGACCTTGGGAGATGCGGTGAACGGTTATGCATGACGGATAGGAGGCCGTAATATTTTTCCTTAACCGGATATTACCGCGCGAATTTCGTTCAGTATCAATTATAGATCAACAATTATCGGGAAAAGTTTATTTTTACCTTTTCTTAGACTTACTAGGACTAAAATTCTCCAACTATATAAAGGAGAAGTTTTTCTTTAGTGTGAAGGACGGCAACACGCAACTCAAAGCAAAAAGTTCACTTTTGTCTTCTAACCACTATTCAAGGCATTGCTCACTTGTTCTTTTCTTCATATGCGGCCGAGCTTGTACCAAAGGTCCAATCGAGGGCGAGTTCCACCATTCAATCTAAGACCAGCCTTGGTCATTACATTGCGATTGGTTTGATCGTTTACTTTATCTTTAATTCATCTATCTTTTATTCTGTAATTATTCGTATTGAATTAAACCACGTATCCTTAAACTGCGTACAAATTTAATTGTCACTCATTTGTGGGGTAAACAGTTTGGTGCCCAACGTGGGGCTAAGGATAATAGTGGTGATTTGGTACGAATCTCCATAACACACCCTATTTTACACTTGTTCTTTGAAATCTTAGTTCTACATCAGCCTAAGAATGTCAAACTCTCAGTATGCTTACTTGAACGTTAACGTTGAGTCAGGCCATCATGGCGAAAATAATAATGTGGTGCCCAGTAATAATGTGCCTCCTGCCAATCCTAATGGCGTCCTAGTCGCCGACCTGCTCGATGCTAACTCGCAGGTGGCCGTCAACGTGAATTTGCCAACTGATCCCGAAAATAGTATTCGCGGGGGACCCCACGACCGGCTTGAGAAGCGCCCGAGGGTGAAGGTGATGGGGTGAGCCTACAATTGATTTTTGAAATGTTACAGGCTCAACAAGCAGCAATAGCACAACTGCAGAACCAAAGCCATGCCCCTAACAAGGTCGAGCCCAAACAATCTCAAAAAAATACTTGGAGAGACGAACAAGTTGTCGTGAGATTGGATGAAGCCGAGCCGAGAAAAACTTCAGAGGTAATGAAGATGCTCGAAGCATTAACAAAACGGGTGGAGTCAGACGAGAAAAAGATTGGGGCCAATGACAAGAAGGTGGAACATACAACTCCAAGGTCGATCAGATCCTGGGAGCACCTCTAATATTAAAGGGACCGAACTTCAAAAAATTTATCCAAAAGCCCTTCCCCCCCGAGCGCCAGCACCGAAGTCGATCCTGAAGAGGTTTCGAATGCCTGACATTCCTAAGTATAATGGGACCACAGATCCCAATGAGCATGTAACCTCCTATACATGCACAATCAAAGGGAACGGTTTGGAAGATGAGGAAATCAAGTCGGTGTTGCTGAAAAAGTTTGGGAAAATTTTGTCCAAGAGGGCAATGATATGGTACCACAACTTGCCTCCAAATTCCATTGACTTATTTTCTATGCTTGCAGATGCTTTCATAAAGGCCTATGCCTGAGCCATCAAGGTCGAGACCAGAAAATCAGGCCTTTTCTGGGATACGAGATGCTAAGGAACTTCGTGTCAAAATTCGAGATGGAACAGATGGATTTTCCACCAGTTGCGGATGATTGGGCCGTTCAAGAATTCACTCAGGGGATTAACCCCCGAACCTCCGTGGCCTCTCAACAGCTAAAAAGAAATTGGTGGAGTACCCGACGGTAACCTAGGCCGACGTCCACAACAGGTACCAATTGAAGATTAGGGTCGAAGAAGACTAACTCGAGGCCCCTTTTGGATCTTTTTACCCCATCATAGCGATGATAGATCTAAGAGGGCCATTGATCAGGAGCCAAGACCGGTCCGAGATCGATATCAGCCATAGAATACGGATTAGAGGGGCAATAGATCGGCGCATCATCCAACTAGGAACGAGAAGAGAAGTGATCAAGGGCCGAGTGGCCGGGGCCTGATGAGCAAGAGCGGGTTTGACAGGTCGCTCGGTAGTAGGGAACCACCAAGATTATCGGAGTACAATTTCAACGTGGAGGATGCAAGCATCTGTCGGCCATATAGCACATCAAAGAGACCAAGTGGCCCTGACCATTGCAGTCCGACCCTGCCCAAAGAGATTCTAATTTGATGTGTAAGTATCACGACACTCACGGTCATAGGACCAAGGATTGCCGGCAGTTAAGAGAAGAAGTTGCTTGATTGTTCAACAATGGGCACCTCCGAGAATTCCTAAGCGAGCGAGCCAAAAACCACTTCATAAATAGGGACGCCAACAAACAGGCCGGACGAAAGGAGCCTCAACACGTTATCAACATGATTATTGGGGGAGTCGATGTCCCCCAAAGGCCACTGATGAAACGCACAAAAGTGTCTACTACGAGGGAAAAATGCACTCGGGATTACTTTTTGGAGGGAGCTATCTCGTTCAGCGACGAAGCTGCCGAGGGCATCGATCTATACTTATCAATAAGTCTTAGGTTAAATTTTTGTTGATTGATCCAGGTAGCTCGACCAGCATCATCAGATAGAGCATCGTAGAGCAACTAAGTTACATGATCAAATTGTACCCGCGGTCTAGGTATTGAATAGGTTCAACATTACATGTGAGACCACAAAAGGAGAGATAACTTTGCCGGTAAACACTATCGGGACAACCCAAGAAACGAAGTTCTACGTGATCGAAGGAGATATAAGGTACAATGCTTTGTTTGGAAGGCCATGGGTCCACAACATGAGGGCGGTACCTTTGACCTTACACCAGGCGCTGAAATTTCCCATGACAGGGGGAGTCAAAATGGTCTATGGAGAACAGCCGGCTGCAAGGGAAATATTTGTTGTCGATGAAGTGATCCCAGTGCCCGCAGTCTCAATGTCAAGAAGTGCAGAACCGACCAACAAAGAAGAAACTAAATAGCAATCAATGATGTCGGCCTCAGTCGAATAGGAGAAACTGGAAGAACAAGGAGCGGATGATGAGGACGATTACAGTGTCTCGAGATCATTCATAGTGCCCGATGATACCGACACCACCAAATCAACGGTCGATGAGTTGGAGCAAGTTATATTAATCGAGCATCTACCGGATCGAAAGATATACCCAAGCATGGGGTTAAAAACCCCGAGCTCAGGAAAAAACTTATTGATTTTCTTAAAGTTAATGCCAATTGTTTTGCCTGGTCCTATCTAGACATGAGAGGGATCCCACCGGAGGTAACCACTCACAAATCTAGTTTGGATCCAAAGTTCCATCTGGTCAAGCAGAAGAGAAGGCCACAGTCCGAAATCAAATACGCGTTCATCAAGGATGAGGTATCCAAACTTCTAAAAATAGGTTTAAAATCCGGGAAGTTAAATACCCGGACTGGTTAGCTAACGTAGTGATAGTACGTAAAAAAATAAAATAAACTGAGGATGTATGTAAATTATAAGGATCTAAACAAGGCATGTCCAAACGATTCTTTTTCTTTGCCTAACATCGATCAAATGATCGACGCAAAGGCCGGACACGAGATACTCAATTTTTTCGACGCCTAATCTAGGTACAACCAAATTCGTATAGACCCGGACAATCAAGAAAGGACTTCTTTTATAACAAAGTTCGGCACCTACTGCTATAACGTAATGTCGTTTGGATTAAAAAAATGCTGGTACTATATACCAAAACCTAATAATCCAAATATTCGAAGAATAAATAGGAAATCATTGAAAGTTTATATTGACAATATGTTAGTCAAGTCCATGCGAGCAGAGGACCATTTGAAACATTTGCAGGAAACATTCAACATATTAAGGAAGTACAACATGAAGCTAAACCCAGAAGTGTGCATTTGGGGTCGGGTCGGGCAAGTTTCTCGGGTTCATGGTATCTAATCGAGGGATAGAGATTAACCCCGACAAAATAAAGGCCATAGAGGACATCACCATAGTCACAACGTCAAGGCAGTTCAAACATTGACCAGGTGGAGAGCCGCGTTTGGCCAATTCATCTCGAGATCGTCGGATAAGAGCAAAAAAGAATAATTTTTCTTGGACTCAGAAATGCCAGCAAGTTTTGGAAGAACTCAAGCGATACCTGTTGAGCCCCCCTTTGCTGCACACTCCGAAAGCAAACGAACAACTGTACCTCTACTTGGTGGTTTTCGACGTGGCAGTAAGTGGGTGTCATAGTCCCGGAGGAAGAAGGTACACAATTTCCTATTTATTATGTTAGTAGAACCCTACGCGATGCCGAAACAAGGTATCCTCACCTAGAAAAGTTAGCGCTCTCCTTACTAAGCGCTTCCAGGAAACTAAAATCGTACTTTTAGTTCCACCCCATATGTGTCGTGACCTCTTACCCGCTGCGGAATGTCACGCATAAGTCTGAGTTCTCAGGCTGGCCGGCCAAATGGGCCGTAGAGATCAGCCGTTACAATAAGTCCTGGACTGCCATAAAATCTCAAATTTTGGCAGACTTTGTGGCCGACTTTACGCGGGCATTTGTACCCGAAGTCGAAAAGGAATTGCTGCTCACTTCGTAGGCTAATTGGGGGATCTAGACCCTATCCACGGACTGTGCCTCCAACGTGAAGGGGTACAAAATTGCAGGTAACACTACACCAAATCAAGGAATGGATTCTGCAGTACGTACCTCGAGATCAAAACAGTGAGGCCGAAGCACTGGCCAACTTAGGGTTGTCTATCGACTCCGATGAATTCAACTTGGGGGCAGTGGTGCAGCTGACGAACTTGGTGGTAGAAGAAGTTCACGCCGAAGTAAACTCGACAAGTTTGACTTGGGATTAGAGAAACAAATACATAGACTACCTGTAGACAGGAAAATTGCCATCGGATCCCAAGGAATCGAAAGCCCTGCGCACCAAAGATACCAGGTTTAGTTTAGTCGAAGGGAAATTGTTCAGAAGGACCTTCTTCAGCCCACTGGCTAGATGCTTAGGTCAGGGAGAAACCGAATACGCCATAAGGGAAGTCCACGAGGGCACTTGCGGGAACCATTAGGGGGTAGAATCCTTGGTTCGGAAGCTGATCAGAACCGGCTACTACTGGAATGAAATGGAGAGGGATGCGAAAAACTTCGTACGAAAATGCAATGAATGCCAAAGACACGCCACGATGATTCATCAACCGGGAGAGATGCTTTACCCGATCTTGTCACCATGGACATTTATAAAGTGGGGAATGGATATCGTCGGTCCCCTGCCATGGGCACCTGGTAAGGCCCAATACATACTACTCATGACCGACTATTTTTCCAAATGGATTGAGGCTCAGGCATTCGAGAAGGTCCGGGAGAAGGAATTCATCGACTTTATCTGGGATCACATAATATGTCAATTTGGGATACCGGCCGAGATCATTTGTAACAACGAAAAACTATTCATCGGCAGCAAACGCTGGCCGTGTTCTTGACCTCATCTATCTAGGCCCGAAGCTGGTCAATCAAGTCTATCTTCTCTTGGACCTGCGAAGTTGCGTCGTTAGTCATCACGAGTAGCTTCTCGGTTTTAACCTCAAAGATTTTTACCTTCTCGACCAGATTGGTATGCTCCTTTTTCACGAATGTGGCCTCCTTCTGTGCCTTTTCCAGCTCGGCTCGGAGAATTGGGAGGTCCTTGAGAGCCTCATCTTGTTATTCACTGAGAGCCTTGTACATGTTCTTCTTCCGGACCTACTCTTTGAGCTCGAGCTTGAGCTGGATGATTTCCATTCAGGACAGAATGAAGCTTTTATGGTGGAGCACCAAAGCCTGAAAATAATAAGGTCATTAGAATATGCTAAAACTAAGCACAATTCGCAAAGGGTACAAGGAGTAGACATCTTACCCGATTCAGTGCTTGTTGCGCCTTGTTGAAGTGGCTCGATTTGTCTACCTCGTTCATCTTCGCCTGGTCCTCCTCGGTCACCAGGCAACGAAGATACCTGTCCATACTCATCATAGCAGACAGCACCGGGGCATCCACCGGGATAGTAAGAATGACCATTCTTTTACGGTCTAGATCCACACTCGGGGCAGGGAACTGCCTCACTAGCTTTGGGCTCGATCTCGGCTTTCCCGCTCCCGCTGACACATCTTTTTTTGGGACCTCCAGGTGTCCAAGCTCGGAATAGTCCTCCAACGTGCTCATGTCCATGCGGTCGAAGAACATGTTGAGGGTATCATCTGCCCCGCGTGCCATCTCGCTTGATTTCTCTTTATCGGCTTGAGCATATTCAAAAATAGACTGTGTGTGGGATGGCATCTCTGCGACGATGATGACACCGGTTACTTCCTTCAGAGCAGGAGCGGCTTCTCGGAAGGCCGTGGCCTCCGGTTCTCCTTCTGGTTTTGAGCTAGAGGGGGATCAACCTCTTGGCCACCTTTTCTGGTTGCTGCCCGCTCTCCCTCTCGATGGTCGACCCATGAGAAATGAACTCCAGATCATCGTCCTTTGGGTAATCCTTGAGCTGGAAGAGAGAATCGGGGTCCGGTACCCTGGCTTTGGTGTTCTTTTTATTGCTTTTTCGGACCCGGACAACTACCCTCTTCTTCTTCACCTCGGCGTACGGGAGCCCGAGGATTTTCTCTTTTCTTTTTATTCTCCTCCTTTGCGGCAGCTCCGGGCTTTCCCGAAGCAGAGGGTTCAACAAGTGAGGACGAGGTCTCATCCTCATCAAATGGCCGAAGCTCGGTGGTTTTGGGCAAATCTCTTAAAGGGAAAAAGAGTTGGCAAAAAGAAAAGTTAAGTACGTAAATGTAATTAATCGGAAGGAAGACTCACCATGGGAACATACCTCCTACTTCCCCTTTGAGAGCTTGCGCTATTCTCGCTCGACGTAAGACATATGTTTGAAAATCCCCTCGATCCACTCCTTGAAGCGGGAGATTGCATTGGGAACTTGGGTGACGGCTGCACAACGTACACACAGGCAATTAGAAAAATAACTTAATGAAGTACCAAACATTCGAGGAGGAGAAGACTTACGGGATGAGTTCCATTTTTCAGGGAACGGTAGAAATTCGGGGGGAATGAGGTCTTCGGTTTGCACCCGAATGAACCTCCCCTACTAACCTCGATCTTGATCTTTATCGATGCTCGAGAATGGAGCTTTATTTGCTCGACGAACGAGCTTAATCAGCCCCATCAGAAGATTCGAGGACTGTAGAAACGAAGCAGGTGGTCGAGGGTGAACCGAGGTGCTTCGGTGTTGTTTACGAAGTGGCGTAGGAGGATTATGATCCTCCAAAAAGACGTGTGAATCTGCACAAGGTAGACCTCGTACTTTTGCAGAAGCCGAGGATTATAGGATCCACTGAGGCGATCGTGAAGGGGTAAGTGTAAATACTTAGATACCCCTCCACGTGAATGGTGATGTCTTCGTTGGGCTCCAAAACGACCTCCTCCTTACCCTCCCAATTGCAGTCCGCCCAAATTGTGGGGAGTATGTCCTCGGTAACGAAGCATATATACCTCCATACTTCCTCACCTCGTTCCTGTTGACTGGAGGCCTTCTCGACTTTGAAGTAGTTCTCAATGGAACAGCCCCCGGGAACAAAACTCTTCAAGAGAGGCTCCGGGATCACCTCAGGAATGGTTACCTCGGCATCCGTGGCCGGGTTGGAAGTTGAAGGGGCTGTTCGCTGAGGTACGGATTTGAAAATTTTTGCCATCGAATTCTGGAAAGTATGAAAGTCTGAAGAAAAATATGAAGTTATGAAGGTCTGGTTCGAAGATTTAAATAAGGAGTATGAAGATTTAAAAATGAAGATATGGAGATCTAGGAAGTAATGTATGAAGATTAGAAGGGGTTAGAGGTAAGCGGAGAATTCGAGGATAAATCAAAGAGTTCTGGAATCGGAAAGTGAAAAAGGGGTCAGAGCTTTTGTAGAAGAATGATAATCAATGCGTGATGTTTCCGCATTCGAGGACAGTCAATCGGTGGCTGACACATGTCCGAAGTCAGAACGACGCGATCGATGGGATATTTCGCTGACCCATCAACTCGGTTGTAATGTACGAAGGAAGGAACCAGGGTTAATTTATTGCTTCTCGTCGCTTCGATAAATCTACTCTTCGGAAAATGAGGGAGCTATCTGTGTACCCCGATGAGAGAATGAAGGGGAAGCACCGATCGACGTGACTATAATCGAGGCCAGGAACCCCTCATATCGAGACCCGGGAAGAATGAACTATGTATCTGAGACCGGACATGCTAAAGTGACGTGTCTCGGACCAAGTATAGCTTCTGGACCTTGGGAGACGTGGTGAACAGTTATGCATGGCGGATATGGGACCGTAATATTCGCCCTCAATCGGATATTAAAGCGCGAATCTCGTTCAGTATCAATTATAGATCAACAATTACCGGAAAATATTTATTTTTATCTTTTTTTAGACTTATGCTAGGACTGAAATTCTCCAACTATATAAAAGAGAAGTTTTTCTTTAGTCTGACAGATGGTAACACACAATTCAAAGCAATAAAAATTTACTTTTGTCTTCTAACCAATGTTCAAGGCATTACTCGCTTGTTCTTTTCTTCACTTGCGACCGAGCTTGTACCGAAGATCCAATCAAGGGTGAATTTTACTTTTCAATCTAAGATTAGGTTTGGTCATTACATTGTGATTGGTTTGACCATTTTTTCTTAATTCATCTATATGTTATTCTTAATTATTCGTATTGAGTTAAACCATGTATCCTTAATATTCACTCATTTTTTGGGTAAACAAATTTAGTTGTTACTATGTTGACCGTAATATCAGTAACTTTTACTTAACGTTGTTAAAAAAGATAATGTCATTTTCCGTCTTTATCGACTCTAACGCGAGAATAAAGACGTAAATAGGAAAATACTTATATGAAAAACTCACCCCGTAAGTGTTCTTTTTAAGTTGAAAATGAAGTTATTTTAAATTATGAAAAAGATCTACGATGTGCTAAAGAGTGAGAAAAAGACAAAGATGAAAAAAAAAGTTATATATGAGTTCTGAATTTTTCAAAACAAGGAAAGCCAATCTCTGGTCCAGCTAATTCGTTTTTTTGAACGAAAACTGCCAATCACAGCTAAAATTTGATGACAACAGGTAGAGGCGGATCTAAGTTAACCGTGTCGGATACTGAAGCACCTATTAATCTCGACGTAAATTCTTTATAATTATATAGAAAATACAGAAAATACTAGTATAAAGAACTAGCAAGCACCCATTAAACAAAAAATCTTCTGGGTGCTTTGGTTAAGAGGTGAGAATAGAGTGCACAAATATGAAGTGGTTACGGATTGATTCTAGCATGAATCAATTTTTTTATATAGCCAGTGAATGAGCACCCACGACCTTAAAATTCTGGAGCCGCCACTGATAACAGGTGTATGCTCGATCCAAGTAAAAAACAAAGAAGAAGAAAAAGAAGACACGTGGATGCAGGATAGCTATTTTGTAGTTTGGGAAAAGAAAATATTGTAAATTTGTAATTGCCTACAAAAGTCAGCCGTATTGTGTATCGTTGAAATTGATAACAGCTTGCAGCATTGCATCACAGTTAGTTACGCCTTAAATATAACGTTTTAACTACCAAGGATGATGCCGTGGCATTGAAAATACTGAAATAGGGTGGAAAAATGGAGGAAATGAGTGAAATATGGCTTAACAATTTGAAAAGCAGAAAATTATCCTATAAATATCTTGTGTTTTATTTTTAATTATTTATGTGTAAAAACAAGATTTCTTATTAAAAAATATAAACTAAATATAAAATTGTAAAAGGCTACAAAACTAATTAACTATCTCCAAAAAGGGATTTACGTCCGAGTTA
The DNA here is from genome assembly GCA_002018475.1 of Nicotiana obtusifolia. Lineage (NCBI taxonomy): Eukaryota > Viridiplantae > Streptophyta > Magnoliopsida > Solanales > Solanaceae > Nicotiana > Nicotiana obtusifolia. Next base: position 20,432 of record MCJB01030506.1, read on the forward strand.
GATTAACTTGAACATGAAAGTCTTTTTCTCTACCATATATATATATATATATATATATATATTAGTTTGGGTGACTTATCTGTTATCTTTTTCACTATCACCCGCAAAAAATTAAACTCTATCTTACGTAAAGTTGCCAGAGTACGATTAACCTCTGCCGCGGCCCCTGCTTCTTCAGGTGGAACTCCAGGTTGAGGAGTTACTCGGAATGCTGCCAATATATCGGTATCCTTGGTTTGGTACTCAGGAGTACATGATCAACTCCTTCTATGCTCCAGGAAAAAGTTAAAAGTAAAGCAGTCATCAAGCAAGACCTAGTTTTACAGCTACCGATTCGTACCCGCCGAGAGAGCACTGAGACGAAGAACCTAGCTAGGAATTTCCCTGCCCGTGTCTACTTCTTGAAAACCTAAACGGAAACAATCAAATATGACAAGTGAAGCTTGCTCAGTTGGTAAAAGCACCTCACCTACAATCAGATAAATTTTGAGTCCGAGTCACGCTGAAGGGAAAGTGTGAAAATACTATAAATCCTTCTAACTCGAAAGAATTTAAAAAAAAAAAACCAAATATTGGGTAGCAACATAAAAAAATATCACCAACAGAGCATTTCCAATTTACCACATGCATGTACTATTCTTTGTGTAGTACAGTTTTATGTACAGTTTTATGTACAGTTTTATGTCGGTCCCGACATTAGGGACGCCTCGGCATACTTGGGGACCTAAAGCCCAATTATAATTAGAGGTTTTATTTTATAATCGATTTTTTTTATAATTATTTTTTAATTGATAATATAGCTAGCTGATTTAATTATTCTTGAGATGTTATTGATCTTGAGTAAGATTTTATTTATTTTTATTTTTAAAAACTTTTTTCTGTTGAGGAAATTATTAGGTATTTGAAAAAAAATCAAGTCTTTTTATATAATTAAGTATATCGATTAGAGTATTATCTGTGCTACTTATACTACTTTTCTTAACACTTTTAATTCAAAATATAAATCTAAGCCATCAATATTAGAGTGATTATTATGCTTTAGTGGTCAGAATGTAAAAATGCAAAATGAAGGTTATCTCAAATTTAAGGAAATCATAAAAATATGTTTACTCGGGAGAACTTCTCCATCCTTCAACAATCACATCAACTTTAGAATGATATATTTTTAAAATATTTAAACTTTTTAAGAAAAAATTAACACATAACATATATTCCTTTTAAAACTGCGTCCCCTGAACCTAAGACATATGTCTTACTTGCCTGACCCTTCAGCCGGCCCTAATGCCGATTTAGCAAACCAATTCCTTTAGCCACTTAGCCTATTTAACTCTAAATTGTTGATCGAAATGGAATATATTAAGCTCACCTGCATACAATAATCATTTTTCACATAGCATGTAAATTACGATTTACATATAAATGTTGAAAAAGTATAAACAATTAATTACTGCATTATCTATCTTAGTTAAATGAGGATGTAGTTTAAAATCTAAGTCGAATTTAAGAATGCAAGGATCTTCTCTATTCTACAATAGATTTTGAGTACATTTGTGTAAAATCAAATTAGTTCAAACATAATCTTGACTTAATGTCATTCACTTTAGAGTAAATTCGATTTAAACCTCCTATAAGTGACCCTTGCTGCTCCTCGAGTATGGCCTCCTACCTACCCTACAAGAATTATAAACTAGAAGAATAACTCAATGGCCCATTTTTAACTCAATCCCTAGAATCAGTGGCGGATCCAGGATTTTAAGGTCGTGGGTGCTCACTCTCTGGCCATATAAAAAAATTAGTTCAGGCAAGAATCAATCCCTAATCACTTCATATTTGTGCACTCTATTCTCACCTCTTAACCAAAGCACCCAGAAGACTTTTTGTTTAATGGGTGCTTGCTCGTTCTTTATATCAATATTCCCTGTATTTTCTATATAATTATACAGAGCTTGCGTCGGGGTTAATGGGTGCTTCAGCACCCGATATGTAGAACGTAGATCTGCCCCTACCTAGAATATATGGGATACATACATTTGATTCACCATAAGTTTAATTAGTGGGCGTTTGGTCATAAGAATTGTATTTCAAAAAAAATGTGAAAATATTTTTCAAGTGAAAATGGTATTTGAAAATTAGAATTATATTCGGACATGAATATAATTCGGGTTGTTTTTGCAGTTTGAGTTGTGAGTGATCTGAGTGAAAATTTTGAAAAACAACTTCTTGGAGTTTTTTAAATTTTCGAAATATTCCAAAATTTATCTTCAAGTGAAAATTAAAATTTTTATGGCAAACGCTAATTTAAAAAAAAATAAAAAAATTTCGGAAAAAAGGTGAAAAATTTCTTATGTCAAAACGGACTCTTAGAATCGCGATACATCTCTAGTTATTCATAGCAAAGCTAATATATGTTGTTTTGTAGGTCATTTGATGATACCCTATACATTTTTAGGTTGGTGAAACATACATGTTAATTTTCAACAATTAATTTATTAATCAATCATATAATATCGTCCCTTTTTGCGTGTCTCAGACAATTTATAACTCAAAAGGTCCAATCAAAAAGCAAAAGGGGTAAAAACAAGAAAAGGAAAACATGGAGGACTGCCTTATTGGCTTTAATTAAGGCGATAGCGAGAGCGTTAGGTGAAAACTTTAAGGTGATGGCTTTTGGACTTCTATTTATCCTCTTTTACTCTCTCCTTTTTTTTTTTTTTTGGGCAATTTGGTGTTAAATGATCGATCAACTTATTGTACATTATATTCGTGGAGGCTAATGGAAAACAATGGAGGCTTGACGGGTCCAAAACGGATAATATAATAAAATTTATTGGTACTCGTCAAATACTGTTGAATTAGTAGAACTGAGATGAAGAATCGTAGCTAATACAATATGATTTGAGAGAAGAAGTGAAATGGAAAAGAGGAAAATATCTGTATACATACTCAATAAAACAATACACTACACATTGCTATTTATATAACTTAACTAAGCTTAACAAACTAACCGACCTAACAGACTACCCCAAACGTCACGCATTTTTTAGGTCATTAGTCAACAGCTCGCTGGACAGGTTCACCAAACCCCGACCCAGCGTCACACATTCTCCAGGTCTGAAGAGATCCAGTGCCCAACTACCGACTCCTCCCGGAATTGCGTTATCGAAGCCGAGCCAGCGGCTCCAGCCGCATTGACGATAGTCCTTCATTGCGACTTAGATTGTACGATCAAGATCAAAGTGTCCGTCCGTTCTGTAAGTCAGCCAGTCGTCATCTTATCTTGCACGAGCATCGTCGTCCCCATCACTTCCTCATCCTCAACCTTTAGAGGAGTGGAAGAGACTTCTTTGTCCTTCTTGTTTTGACTTTTGCTCTGACTTCTTCTTATCTAAGCATTTGCTTCAGCCTACAAAAGCTCGGACGAGCGGGGAATATCATAAACTCAAAGATGATCAGGCTAATCACCTTACTGATAAATAGACTAAAATAACCCTGCTCTATGTACAACTAAGTGACTACTCTTTTCTCTACAAATATTGCACGTTAGAAGATGGTCTAACCCGTCTTCAACTCGCTCATATCCGGAGCTGACCCCCTACATTTGCCAGAACTAAGCTTAGCATCAATATGTTGAAAGGCTTTATAATTTTTACTCTTAAACTTTAAGCTTACATAAGTAATAACCACATCCAAAAACATACTTCAAAGGGACTCAAATATAAACTTGCACACTCATACTAAAAGAGCTAGCTTTGGATTATAGCATAGATACCAATTACAAATTAAAGGAAAATACAATACTTTATCATGTTTTGTTTGTTGGGTGTGGAGCCTGATTAATATGCGATGTACTGTCATATATTAATATTTTAGGTTGTACTATTTATTCTCCTTTTACTCTTTGTAATTGTAAATACCCTAGATCATTAATATATATATCCCGCCGTCGTGAAAGTTTACCCTAACAGGGTGTTACCACGAAATAAGTTTCTCACGTTTTTCTCTTTCTCAATTTTTCTTTCTTCAAGATTTCTTCATCTTCTTTATCAGTTCAGAGTGTTTGAGTGAATCGATCCTAACATTATTTTGTTTTCTTACGCTTATCTAGATCTTTATATAAAAAAGTGAATGATTCAAAAGCCAAAACAGATACAAATTAGTCTTTCGGTCTTTCATTACTGGCAGTGAAAATGACCCACCCCCCTAAGGCTAGTCAATGCCGTGTTAAGAGACACCTCTATTACCTAAGATTCTTAAATAATTTAAAAGAAATTAAAGACCACTTTTGAGACAAAATGAGCTTTAGAAGTCCTATTTTTAGCCTAGTCGAGGTATTATGAGTTGTTACATAGCTAGGGAGGAAAATATAGGAACATCATGTGATTTTATATTTACTATCATTTTCAAATTTATAATTGGAAGAGAGAAATAGAGTAACCTGCAGAAAGATTTTCCACATGGATTAGGTGCGCTGAATTTTCAGTGAAAATTGTTGTTTCTTTTCTATCTTCTTTCTTCCTTTCTCTTTTTGTTTTTAAATCAAAACATGCACTATGTTGAACCGAGGATGATGAGCCGAATGTCTATCGAAAATAAATTTTTTATTTTTTCAAAGTAGGGATAAGGTCTACGTACACATTACCCATCCTAGACTCCAATTATGAGATTATACTAAATTTATTTTTATTTGTTATTTTTGTAAAGCATACACTTGTCACGTTTGAGTTCTTTACAAGTCCGCACAATTACAACTCTGACTATTTCTGATCTTTCTAGGGGCATATTTGGTACGGCTTCTTTGATCCAGCAACAATAACGTCACCAATATGAGCATATCAATGATTGCTAGCTCCTATGATTCGAATACACATCAATTCTCGAGCCCCGCTATTATCCGCTACATTATGGATCTGAGGTTGAATCATTTTTTTAGTCCGTTCTTTGAATGCAAAGGGCGAAGAAAAAAAATAATATTTTTGTCAAAAAAAAAAAGAAACATGCGATGTTATTTCATATCTAAGAGCCCCTTCTACATTTTTTTCTATACGTTACGAAATAATGACAAAAAAAATGGGGTCATGATGGAAGGGGAAAAACAAAATTAATATACCGAGAATTCTAGAGAAATTTTTTCTTAATGAAGATATCAATTAGTAGGTTAACATTAGTTGATGAATAATACTGAAATATATGTTGTTTTAAAAAATATAACGTTCATTATTCTTTCAAAACCAGCTGGAATATAATATACGTACAATTACCTAATTTACGTTGACCAAATATATTAAATAAATTGTTTTTGAAGATGCAGATTTTCGATGTCGTTGTATACTTTTCTTAGTATTTACTATTTTATTTGTTGAATTATTTTAGACAATGGAACTAGGATATTATTTACATGAAATAGATAAATTGTTCAAAATATTAAGACAAAAGCTTATACACGCTATATAGTACTCAGTACGTGATTTTTAAAAACATTTCTTTTTGTTTTGATTTAAAAGATTAAGATTCAGATCCATTCATTATCTTATTTTAAAATCATAGAAAAAGTCGCCACGAAAAGCAAAAACAAAATATGTATATATAATCCAAACATGTAGATCGTGTTTATTTAATTTTTTTCTTAATCATACAAGAGAGTTGACGAACAACACATAATGAGACATACATTATAGGAAGCAGAATATTATTAATAATTTAAACGATAAACCATGATCCTACATGTGATCACCTAACGTACTTGAAATAAACTTTATTTTCTTAATTTTCAAATGAAAATTATAGAAGTTGGGCAATGAGTGGTGAAGCAGTATGCTAGCATCTTCTCCAAATTATAAATATATTTCATACTTGGTCGTCAAGTTTGGATGACCAAGGGTGCCGCCTTTGAGGTGGTCGCCGGATTCACCAAGGAGGTGACTTTTTCCGCAAGACTTCCAAGAATGGAAGATAGTAACAACTTGTCTTGGCGGTACCAGGAGAGAAATGCCGGATTGGGGGTGGAGGACCCGAAACCGGCAACAGTGGTGGCAGTGTGGTTAGAGTAGTGGGGGGCGCCGGTTTCGTCCCGTCAATCCAACCAATGAGACCAAAAAGAGTTGGATCCATGGAGTTTTGCACCCGGGATCGTGAGATGAGTGGTATTTTAGGGTCATGAGGGTTGGGGAGGAATTGGGGGGAACGGCAGCGTCAGCCATTGAAAAGGAGAAGAAGACAGTGGCGGCGCTAGGTGGAGGGGGGCGGCGGCGCTAGGTTTAGGGTATGTAAGCCCTAGGATCAAGGCTCATAATGATACCATGTAGAATAATTATTTTTGGTAGAATAATGATTTCATTCCACTAGATGTGTTTATATAATAATTACAAAAGGAAGATAACATAAAATATAAAGAACTCTACTCTAAGTACATAACATAAAATATAAAAAACTCTACTCTAAGTAGACATCTAGTCTATAGGGTGTACATATAGTGAGGTAAGGTTTATGTCCCCCTTCATTTCTGTACTTTATATTATATACATGAAAATTAACGCTAGGCATGCTGCCTAGTGGATTTGATTAAAAAAAAAAAATTATTTCATCATATTGAAGGGAAATAACCATCAATATCGCGTACATTATTGCGCTTTAAATTTGAACATTTTATTTTAAAACAAATGCTGAGACAAAGGATGAAAATGTGGATTGCTCTCTAGTAAATGTAGGAACATGAAGGGAAATACTATTAGTTACTATTTGTATAACATTATATATGCTATAATAAAGGTTATGGTATTATTATTATTATTATTATTATTATTATTATTATTATTATTATTATTATTATTATTATTATTATTATTATTATTATTATTATTATGTACTGTCAAAAAAAGTTTACATATAAATTAAATGAAGCTTGAATATGCATTTTGCTGGCTTGGAGGAACTTTAATTACTCGTATATGTCCATAATAAGTGACTTTTTTAGCCTTATTATTTTAGTCTAAATAAGTATTTTTTTACATAATCAAGAAGGAATTAATATTATTTTTTCAAATTTGCCCTTATTTACATATTCTAATATGTCAAGTTAATAATATGCAAATTTTAATTAAGAATAATTTAGTTAAAATATTTTTTTTTAAAAATTAATATTTTCTCAAGAGGTGTGCCAAAAGCAGCGTTGCAAAGGAAGTGGCACCTTGGATGCATAGATCCAATCTTATTATCTCTTCCTCGTAAATATTGTCCAAACGGACAACATTGCAACACAAGTGGCACCTAGGATGCATATATAGATCCAATCTTTTCTCTCCCTCGTCGATACTTAGTACTTTGTTCTTCTTAAATGTAAATAATATATTGTTTTTTTAAACTTTCTTATTCATTACTCGTTATCAATGCACGAGAAATTTTTTGAATTCAAAGTTACGTTTTTCATAAACAATGTATTAGAATATCTTTTTACAATTATTATCCTTTCCAAAAATAGAAAATATTATCAAACAAAATAAGAAACTCGATCTTATTGTTGAGTTGTTCCATATCGGTGAGATTTGAGGTCTTTGATCTCCTTATATGATCTTGGGCAATCCTCATCTCATAAGTTAGTTTTTGGGTTGAGTTAGGCCTAACGTTCATTTATCATGATATCAGAGTCAGGCCCATCCCAATTATTGTTACCGATGTTGGACCTCTATTTATGTTATCCACGCTCCAGAGTGCCAGCCTGAGCGTAAGGGGGTGTGTTGAATTGTCCCACATCGGTGGGATTTGAGGTCTTTAGTCTCCTTATATGGTCTTGGGCAATCCTTATCTCATAAGCTAGTTTTTGGGGTTGAGTTACGCCCAAGGTCTATTTATCACTTATTCCCGTATCGAAGGATTGCTTGTAAGCATTCTATGAATAATTCTCACAATGTGTGGGGACTTTTTTGGATTTTAAGAAACTAGTACAGTAGTTATTGTTAGAAAACGAATAAGAAAAGGTAGACACTCAAAAAAAAATAAAAAAAAATCAATTGCCTCCACATGCAGTTGATCTCATAATTGAGAAATCACATGCACTTCAAAAATTAAGACTACATTGAAAAATATAAGAAACAAAAAACCATAACAAGTCTTCCAAAGTGGAGTAGTAGTGGATCACAAATTAAAGGCATAGAAAATGCACCCAATTTAATTTAATTAGATTTAAAAATTTATTGGATAATTAGTTTTAAATGAATCGGATTGATGAAATTGATTTAAAAATAATAATAGAAGGGTGAAAATAAAAGCAAATTTAAAATGAGTTTTGTAGATTTAGCTGAACTTATTACATTCTACTCGAACTATGCAATATATAAAAAGATATATATATATATATATATATATATATATATATATATATATATATATATATATATATATATATATGCATATAAAAAATACGTATTCATATAAATTAAAGGGTGAAAATCTAATTCAAAGGGTGAGGACTGAGTCAATTTCTCCCAAATTTTACAACTCAAATAAATCTGTCTGATTTGAAGGCTTACAAAAGGAATCACATCAACTTCATTATTTAAAGAGTTTCTGTGCTTTTAGCTTCACAAGGACGTCAGGAAATAATTAAAATGCACTAATTCTGTTTTTTTACATACTAATTTTCTATAGTTTTAGTTTTACTAGGGCGTCAGGAAATAATTAAGTTTCAAGAAATAGTAAACGGCTGGATTACGGGCGGGTATTTTACTAGAGTGATTGAATAATAAATCCTCCTGCGAGTCAAGGGCTTCGCTTGCCGCTATTACAGGAATCTGTTAAAAAATAATTTTAAATTCTAAATACATTTTCTCAACTTAACTCCAAAATAATGTTTTTTCCAAAAATCACATGTTTATGTCCAAACGCATAACTAAATGTATTATATCTGTTTTCTAAGGATTGTGTGTTTCCTGTTTCAAAAACACAGATGTATCGGATTAAAGTTTTAAATGAAGATATTTTTGTTGGTACTTTCATAGTGTGTATATACTATACATTATTAGATATATTCTTCACATTAATTAATTTTTTATAACTTTTTGAATTTATATGTTTACCCTTAATTACGGGTAACAATTAAATTTATATGTGGTTTTAAGAATACGTGACTTGGCCTGATATAATTAAAGAATGAGCGATAAAAGAAAGTTAAATTTAACAAGTAAGTGAGTAAGCAAACCACCAAAGTTGAATAATTCACTATGATGGAATGAACAAGAATGAAATTAATATTTGATGAAGAAGACAGTTAAAATATGCTAAATTTTGTATATTGATCGTATCTTGTGTCTTTTTTTTTTTTTTTTTTTTTTTTTTTTTTACAGTAGGGCTGAATTCTTTATATAGGAGGAGAAAAGAATTCCATACAAGGTAAAAGACTTATTTACAAGGTAAAAAATCTTTAAAATCACTGGGTTCAACGTCTTTGCTGATTTGGGCCGTGATTTCCGCCAAGATGTTCACATGTCACGAGATTCCCGGTCTTTCCGTTACGTAAATCTAATAATTTTTACCATAAGATATTTTTACCCGGACCGGTCTCGATAATCTCATCTCGAACGCTTTGGTTTCAAACCTCGTTCTGATGGCGTCCGACCCCAGACTTCCCTTCTCGATGTCCCGGTCTTGGCTTACCGGAGGGCAACCTCAATCGACGCCGATCGTCAAAACTCAGAGCGGTACTCCCTATGCACTCGATCGTATTCAGCCCCATACACTATAATTTTTATTAAAATTGATATTAGATAAACAAAACTAGAATATTTAGACGTGGAACTAGAATATGGAGGAATAGAAAGAGATTTCTGAAAGTAAAGTCTCAGCCGTTTACAGATCACATAAAAATTTGTAAAAAAAGTGGCGTCACGGAATAGAAGCAAAGTAAAGTCAACTAATTAATTAGTAAATTATTTAAATTGTTATGTCGGCTTGTAAATTTTGATTTAGTAGTAGGTTATACCAAGTCATTCTCTTCTGATACTATACAAAAATGAAAAAACAATGACACTAAAACCAATAATAATAAACATGAAAAAAGAACATTCAGATTACATAATAAACGCGTATTGAAAATTTTGAATTGGTAGTGCCTACCAAGTCTCATTTGCATATAGCTTATTTTTCAATTTCTTCCTATAATATTTAACAGAAATATACACGAGTATTTTATCAGTAATGTCTTAAGTAAACAAAATGCTTCTCCAACTGATAATGAAGAAAACATCAAAAACCTAAACTTTTAGTAATATTTATTTACGTATGTATTTATTTATTATTATTATTATTATTATGTATACGGGTAAAGTCGAGTTCATGGTGCACTCCGGCCTCCGATAGAATAAACCAGGCTCGAGATGTGGCGGCAAGGGACCAAAATCGAGCCAAAGTCCCGCGGGCCAAAACCCGAGGGCATGACGTCTGCCCTGGAGAATATCGAGGCCATGGTCCCGGAATCAGTCCTAGCCTCGAACAACTACGAAGAACATTGTCAGACAATCAAGCATAGCCAACAGAAAATCGAAATATCTATGACCGGCCCAATATTACGGCGGGGATCTCGGCACGTATCGATAAGGAACCGGCAATCAGTAAATCAGAAGATTTTTTTACCTTTTATATAGCTGTATTTAAAGTAGGACTCCCCTGCTATATAAATGAGGTCTAATAATTCATGAAGTACATGATAACACACACTAAAAAGCAATATGTTATTATTTTCTCTGTCTCTAGCTCTTGCTCTTTTCCATCTGTACCGGTCGTGGTGAGTCTGGCTCGAGAGTGGCTATTTCACTAAGACTGAAACTATCTAACTCATGTGATTTGAATTTATTTTATCGTTGTTTGTTCAAAAGTAACTTAATTTATCACTTTGTATCAAGTTAATCCGCGTATCCTTAAAACTACTTACAAATTTAATTGTTATCCGATTTTAAAGATAACATATTTACGTATATATACGAAAACGCTGAGAGAGTTCCATATGGATTTCTTGAGACGTTTTAATGTCAAACAAAATGTCCTATTCAAGGTTTCTTGAGGACTATTTCCAGTTTTCCATTTGTCAAAGATATAATATTTCTATAGCAATCGACACTTAACCAACATAATGTAATTCGAACTATGCATCTTCCATAGTTATGGGTTACTTTTTTCTTGAAGCTATCAAGTTTGAAAAAAGATAATGCCACCAACTAATCACACCCTAGGTGTTTTTTCTCAAGGAAATATTTATATTCGTATTCAATATTTACATCAAAATAAGCAATTTAACTTTTACAGTTACAAATTAATAATATAAACTATATATCAATTAATTTTGATTAAGTAATAAATATTTATGTGAAAGACACTTGTATTTAATGGTTTAACATAAATATCAAGTGCGAGTAAGTTAAGAGGAAAGTGCGATAATGAAGACCCTTAGCTTCAATGTTTAATTTGTTTAATATTTACCATAACCTAAGATTAAATAAAAGTTAATTAAAGTGGTGTTTAACTTTACTTTTGTAACTATTTGTGGTCGCACGTGCATATATAGAAGGAGAAGATAAGATTCTTGTTCATTGGCTTATTGATGAGAGAATTTAACTTGCTCGTGAAGTATTTAGTGGATCAAATGCTCACATGAATCAGTAAGAAAACATAAATCAACAATTATACATATATAAAAAGTTTTCCTCAAATTGTGAAGTTTACACATTTATTGGCTTTGATTAATTTGGTTAATAGTAACCTCTTTGAATCAGCAAGAGACTCGAAGAAAGCAAACTTAATCATAGGTACGAAAGTTTCCCTATAAAAAGGGGCTGACTTTAACAACCCATAAGGGACGGCTTGCCAAGTTACGCAAACAGTTACTTTGTTTATAGTAGCAAAAGTTTTCCTACAAAAGGGACTGGCTTCAACAACCCATTCAAGGACGGGTTGCCACCTCAAATTAAAGGCAACTCCACCTACCCTAATTTCCTAGGACCCCCCACACCCCCACCCCGGCGGCTAGGAAAACAGAACCATAGAAGACAGCAATAAAAGACCAAATTCTATGATCCCACTTTTCATTAGAGTTCATAGGGTTCCACAGGGAACACAAATATTGAAAACGAAACGAAGAGCGAGACAAGTGAGACTTGTTCAGTTGGTAAAAGCACCTTCATCCACGGTCGTTAGGTTTTGGGTTCGAGACACGCTGAAGGGAAAGTGTGAAAATAATATAGATTCTCCTAATTTGAGAGGGGTTAAAAAAAAAAACTAAGAATGAAAATGTGAAAAATTAAAAACACTTCTTTTCCCTTACACAATTATAGCATGTGTCTCTGTGCATAATGTTATGTTCTTTTTGTAAATTTATGTAGCAGGTAACCACTTGTTAGAGAAAAAAAAAACAATGGAAAATGCAGAGTGATGAAGTAATGGAACTTAAAAAAAAAGATTGAGAAGTCCAGCTGTATAGAGTTCATAATTTGAAAAGTCTTGATTCTCAATCGGACAAATTAAATTGGTGCCAATTGACAGCTCCATACCAACGACTGCCTCTTACTAAGTGTTACTATAAATACTTAGGCCATTGCTTCCTCTTAAGTCATTACCTCTCAACTAAAGCTTCTTCCCTTTCTCTTTTCTCACACTTCCAAGAGTGTGCAGATTTGCATTGCCACATTAGAGGAGTTGGTGGTGCAATTTTCCGACTAGTAATGAGGCTTAACGGTGGCGACCCCCGCCGGGGTCGTCATGTGCCACAAATCTTAGTGGCATTGGTCATTTTGGCTGTTGCTAATATTGTTTCTGCTGATCCTTATGTATATGCTTCTCCTCCACCACCAACTTACGAGTACAAGTCACCACCCCCTCCTTCTCCTTCTCCGCCACCGCCTTATGAGTACAAGTCTCCACCACCACCATCACCATCTCCACCACCACCGTATGTGTATAAATCGCCACCACCTCCATCACCATCACCTCCACCACCATATTACTACAAATCTCCACCACCACCTTCACCCTCTCCTCCACCACCTTATTATTACAAGTCCCCACCACCACCTGCTAAGTCACCACCTCCACCATACTACTATAAATCACCACCACCCCCTTCACCCTCTCCTCCACCACCTTATTATTACAAGTCCCCACCACCACCTGCTAAGTCACCTCCTCCACCATACTACTACTCCTCCCCTCCCCCACCAGTTAAGTCACCTCCTCCACCTTACTACTACTCCTCCCCTCCACCACCAGTTAAGTCACCTCCACCACCGTACTACTACTCCTCTCCTCCACCACCAGTTAAGTCACCTCCTCCTCCGTACTACTACTCCTCCCCTCCACCACCAGTTAAGTCACCTCCTCCACCATACTATTACACTTCACCACCACCCCCAACTCCTTACTATCCTCCTCATCATTCCTTGATCGTTAAGGTTGTTGGAAAAGTCTACTGCTACAGATGCTATGACTGGAAATACCCAAAGAACTCCCACAACAAGAAGCACCTCAAAGGTATAGTACTCATCTCTGCAATATTCTCTCTCTTTTCTTTTCTGTTTAATATTTCTTCATAACAATATTCAGTAAGAAGTTTAATTACTTGTTAATCAATTATTCTCTTCGTTCTTAGCTTTCCTCGAAATTAATGTGTCTTCCTGAGTTTTGGATCTTGGAGAAATACCCTGAGACATGCATGAATTTGAAGGCACCAATTTCATTAATAATGAAATGCCTTTAGGGACTTAAATTTAATTTAGCATGTGTCAACCAACATTGTTTCTAAATATATGGAGTATTATAGTGAAAGCCAAGGACAATATACTTAATACTCCACTTGGTTCTGAAAATGAAAGTGACAAATCTTGTATGCAGGGTTAATTGTGAGGCTAATTCTTGAATTATTTGTAAAGCTGATAAATGTCCTAAATATATTTGTCAAAATAGTAAAAGAAAAACACTGTTACTTATGCTTCCCATACAGAAATCAATCTCCACTGTGGATCTATGAGAAATATATATATATATATATATATATATATATATATATATATATTCATGATTAAGTAATTATTTGTGGTATTAAGGTTTTCTTTAGCTTTTCTTTTTCATGATTTAAGTAATTATTATCAAATTATTAAAATATATAATAATGAAATAAATTTGTTGGATAATCACCAATATGGTGAAAAAGCTGCTTCCTCTTGTGGTGTCCAAACGGAGTCTTCGTTGGCTCACAAACTGCCCATTTTAATCTAGTAACTAGCAATCATTCAACAGAAGGGAGCCTACAGCTTAAAAGCAGTAAAGAAAGCCAGATGGCTTGATTCTTGACTTTTATATTCCTTATTAGATAAAGAGGAAAAAAGGAGAAAGTGGAAAAATGAGCTTTTGATCATGTGATGGAACAGTTATATTTATATATTAAGAATAGGACAAAGTTGGTTATTGTAGCTAGTAGGAAAATATGGTGAATATATGTCTATATGATCTGTTAACAACTCAATTATTAAGTACTAATTGAAATTATCATTTCTCACACTTGGAGTAGGTGCTGTTGTTGAGGTCACATGCAAGGTTGGTGACAAGAAAATCAAGAGCTATGGCACCACTAAAATCAATGGCAAGTTTGCTGTCACAGTCGAAGGATTTGACTATGCCAAATATGGAGCAGATGCATGCAAGGCTAAACTCCACAAAGCGCCAAAGGATTCAAAATGTAACATTCCTACAAATCTACACTGGGGCATTAAAGGTGCTAGCCTCAGAGTGAAGTCAAAGAATAAATATGAAGTTGTGCTCTATGCAAAACCATTTGCTTATGCCTCCAAAACTCCTTATGAAGAATGCATGAAGCCTAAGCCAACTCCTGCTCCTTACTATTACAAATCTCCACCTCCTCCAACCCCAACATATGTGTACAAATCACCACCTCCACCATCACCAAAATACGTATACAAGTCACCACCTCCTCCATCACCAAAATACGTCTACAAGTCACCGCCTCCTCCATCACCAAAATACGTGTACAAGTCACCACCACCGCCATCACCGAAATACGTGTACAAGTCACCACCACCGCCATCACCGAAATACGTGTACAAGTCACCACCTCCTCCATCACCAAAATACGTATACAAGTCACCGCCACCACCATCACCAAAATACGTGTACAAGTCACCGCCACCACCATCACCGAAATACGTGTACAAGTCACCACCTCCTCCATCACCAAAATACGTATACAAGTCACCGCCACCACCATCACCGAAATACGTGTACAAGTCACCACCTCCCCCATCACCGAAATACGTCTACAAGTCACCACCTCCTCCATCACCGAAATACGTATACAAGTCCCCACCACCACCACCTTACTATTACAAGTCTCCTCCACCGCCATCCCCATCTCCTCCTCCACCATACTATTACAAGTCACCACCACCCCCATCTCCATCACCACCACCTCCTTATTATTACAAGTCACCACCACCCCCATCACCATCACCCCCACCTCCATACTATTACAAGTCTCCTCCACCACCATCGCCATCTCCTCCTCCACCATACTACTACAAGTCTCCACCACCACCGGACCCATCTCCACCTCCACCATACTATTACAAGTCACCACCACCACCATCACCGTCACCTCCTCCTCCCTACTATTACAAGTCTCCTCCCCCACCATCGCCGTCTCCTCCTCCACCATACTATTACAAGTCTCCACCACCACCATCTCCATCCCCTCCACCACCATATTACTACAAGTCCCCTCCTCCACCATCACCATCACCTCCTCCACCATACTATTACAAATCCCCGCCACCGCCATCACCATCACCTCCACCTCCCTATTACTACAAGTCTCCACCACCGCCATCACCG
>MCJB01030506.1:36685-50529 GCA_002018475.1 Nicotiana obtusifolia
ATCACCATCACCCCCACCACCCTACTATTACAAGTCTCCACCACCACCGTCACCATCTCCCCCACCTCCTTACTATTACCACTCTCCACCTCCACCTGTGAAGTCTCCTCCTCCTCCATACTACTACACTTCACCTCCCCCACCCGTAAAATCACCTCCCCCTCCAGTATACATTTATGCTTCTCCCCCACCACCAGTCCACTATTAAGCAGTTTGAAAAGCTTGGCCATTTTCCACAACCACTCAAGTAAGTAGCTGTTTGAATTATACTTTATAAGGGAGTTCTTTTAATTACACAAAATTGAAGGTGATATTCAACTAAAGCTCTAATATTTTTCTGCTGCCCTTTTGCAGATTTCAGTTTAAATCACAAAATAAGTGATGGCTTCTTGAGGGAAAGATTCAGACGTCCATCGTCAAAAGCAATTAATTTAATCAATAAGATCATCAACTTTGCAATTCAGAGGTTGATTCCTAGCGACTTGGACCACTTTGCATCTACTTCTCTGGTGGCCTTCTTACACATTGTTTTCTTTGAGTCTTCACGTGGAAGTGGCTTAAACAGCTTAGTTTTTTATTAGAATATTAATTATTTAGTTGATCTTTGAAGTGTATTTGAGTTTTCATGTTTCTTGATGTTGTTTCTTCATAATTTATTATTGTAAGTATATCTTTGTTTGGTTTGTTTCGTGTTAATTATTGTTGGCTGTCTCCTAGTGCCTACTTGTGCTTTGTGCACCAAATCAATAAAGAGATGAATTTTGTTCACTTCACTTCTCTTTGGTTTTATTATCAGTTCTTGATAAATGTACCTTGGGCGGGTTTAACTCTAACTTCAAAAGTTAAGGATTGTTCAAGATCATATATAAGGAGATCAAGGACCTCAAATTCTATCGATGTGGGACAACTCAACAGTTCTCTGGTTACATGTGCGATGAAATTTTATTAATGTTTTGGCCAGATAAATTATTCAGGCCCTTCCATAAGGACTTCGTATAAAGGGGCAGGACATGAATTAAAGAAATAGGAAACTGCTAAAATAATAATAGTACAATTTATTACTTCAATACTACTACTAATCCTATTAATTAAGATATCAATACCGAGAAACTGATTAATTAAGCTCAGTTCAAACTGAATTTTGTGGTCTTTCTTCTCATTAATCAATCTTTAAATTCTATGAGGAACTTTATGTTATTTTAATCTTTTTCTTTTGGAAATTAAGAGAGACAATAAAAGTTCAAATTATTTACCGAATTTAATTTGTAAAATTAAGCTACCATGAAATGACAAATTAAAGTATTTTAGAAATATGCAAATAAATAGTATATTATAAATAGTAGCTTTTGTTGAAAACAGAATTATAAATTAAACTTTACGATTATGTATAATTACATTAGTTTTAGTTGATGAGATACAAACATTTAATGTTGGAATATATTTTATCCTATTATCTCGGTTTGCTTTATCATAACTATGGTAAAAAACATAAAATATCCCTTTTATACTATAACTAGTGAATTTGACCACGCTTCGCACGGTTATACAAAAGATTTTTTTGAAAGGTAAAATTAGTAAAATTCATTGATAAAGGAAAAAGAAATATACAAACTTTTTTTAATTGTTGACAAGCAAAATAAAAGTAAAAAGAAATTAATTCATACATGTACATCATAAATGCGTAAGAAAGTTAAGCTAATATGATAATGAAAATAAAAGCTTTACTAAAAAGAAAAATAAAAGAAAAAGATCATCTTATTCTTGCTTATATCCAACTGATAGTCCCAATACAATCATCTGAATCTTCCCAATTGAAGTTTTGGAAAGCTTTACCTTGAAAGAGATGCACAGTATTTCATGATCAAGACAATTGGCTCAATCCCGTGAAATCATTTTATAGAAGTTCATTGATATTTTTTTTTTTATAAAGCAAATCCACTTCAATTCTTGACACCATATAATATTTTTGTCACTTGACTGTTGTTATATGTTCATTTATGTCATTTTCGTGCAAACAATGCATATTTCCGAGTTTCACCCTGTCCCATTGCACATAAAATTTAATGTTAGTATATGTTTTATCCTATTATCTCGGTTTGCTTTATCATAACTCTGGTAAAAAACATAAAATATTCCTTATATACTATAACTAGTGAATTTAACCATGCTTCGCGCGGTCATATAAAAGATTTTTTTCACCCTGTCCCATTGCACATAAACACATATGAACAACATTGAAAATATTAAATTCTATGATTCTGTAGCAATATCTAAAACCATCTTTATTCGAATTAACCAAATCAATTAACAAAGAAAAAGTAGGAAACAGGAGAATGGAGGAAGAAAAGAGATAAATTTTGAGACTGTAAAATTTCTTTTTATTCCATTAAAAAGGAATATGAAAAGTTGGCATTTTAATACATGGATTTAAGTTTTTTATTACAAGGAATGAGAAAGGTTTGAGTAGAAATAGTTCTGAATTTTTATTATTTCATTTGTTATAGTTTTCATTCTTGTTAATGCATGAATTTTAAAACTATTTTGCAGATTCAAATGATAGTATTATCTGAAAAATATCCATGTGTTAAAATATCCATCTCCAAAAAGTTTTGTAACTCTCCAAAAAATAACTCCTTGGACATGGGGAAATGAAATATTTTTGCCTTTGCTAATGTTTAATACACATTAATCATATTCATTATGGCAGAAGGGGAAAATAAATGCTTAAAATTTTTGAATTTTTAAAATAAGATAAAGGGAAATATGAGGGAAAAAGGCAAAAAAAAGAAAAAAGATAATTGAGTTTCTTGGCCAAAGAAAGGTGCCAAGTCATCTTTTCTATTCCTTGCTTTATATATATAAATAAATATATAGTTATTCATGTGAGAAAATATATTTTAAAAATTATTTACCAATGAATTTTATCAAATGCCAAAAAATGCATTGAAAATTATTTTAGAAAGAAATTGGACACATATTGCTAATTTTCTGATAGGAAAGGATGTATTTTATTTAAAGCTCCTTTCTGATGATTGTGAAGGAAAGGATGTATTTTATTTAAAGCTCCTTTCTGGTGATAGTGATTATGTAGGGGAAGTCTGTGCCGTGAGTTCTAGTGATGACCATAATTCCTGGGTTCTTGATTTTGGTGTTACTTTTCACATATGTCCACTCAAGAATTGGTTCGTAACTTACAAGCAGATCAGTGAGACTGTCTACATGGGAGATGATAATCATTAGCAGTAGAGGGAATTTGTAACATCAGATTGAGAATGTTCAATGGAATTATAAGAAACACTGAGTGTTGGCATGTTCCCGGGATAAAAAGAAATTTGATTTCTCTTTCCTTTCGACTTTAGATGATTAAGGGTATAAGTTTCACTCCGAGAATGGAATATTTAAAGTGTGTAAAGGCTCCATAGTACTCATAAAAGGTAAACTGCATTCTAAATTGTATCATCTTCAAGCCAGTGTAATTGAAGGGGAAGCTGTGTTAGATTCTGGGAAAAGTGATCTGAAACAGTCTCAATTGTGGCACTTGCGACTTGACATATGAGTGATAAGGGGTTGTCTTTGTTGAGTAAGAAGAATTTGCTGAAGGGGTACAAAAATCAAGTTTTGAATTTTTGTGAGCATTTTGTGTTTAGTAAACAGACAAGGGTAAAGTTTAGCAAGAAGTCCGAGCACAAGATTAGAGACAAGTTGGATTATATACACTCAGACTTGTGGGGTCCAAACAGAGTTCTCTCCAATCGTGATGCTAGGTATTTTATTACTTTGATTGATGATAACTCAAGGAAAGTATAGGTGTATTTTATGAAAATAAAAGATGAGGCATTTCCGACATTTGTTAAATGAAAGACAATGGCTGAGAGGCAGATGAAAACAAAAATTTAGTCTCTTCGAACTGACAATGGGTTAGAATTTTGCAATTCTGAGTTTGATAATTTCTACAGCAGAGAGGTCATAATAAGACACCGCACTTGTGTTGGAACACCACAACAGAATGGGTGTTGCAGAACTTATGAATAGTACGCTTTGTTATAGGGAACGGAGCATGCTTTCATATTCACCTGTTAGCAAGGATTTTGGGTTGAAGTAACCAATACAGCTTGTTATTTCGTCAACATATCTCTATCCAGAAAGATTTAGTTACAAACTCCTTTTGAGGTATGGTCCGGTTCGCCTGCTGATTATGCAAATATAAGAAAATTCGATTGTCCTGCTTATGCTCAGGACAAAGAAGTGATGATTATTCTTTTCGAGGGCAAAGAAGCGCATATTTCTAAGGTATGCAACTGGAGTGAAAAGTTATAGGTTGTGGTGCATAGATCTAAAGACACCAGGGCTAATTATTGGTAGGGATGTAACATTCAATGGATATGCCTCACTGGACAGTCAGAGGGAGAAGGCAATAGCAGAAATAAATCGTGGTGTCAGTGACTGCATAGAACTAGAAATTGAATCTCCACTAGCTCAACCCAGTAGTTTGAAAGTGAAGGAAGTGGAGGAGCTGAAAAATATTGATCGAGATGATAATATTAATGCACATATGCAACATCAACCATATAGCATTACAACAGGCAGAGAGAAGAGAGAGATCAACCAATCGCAAAGTGTTGCAAATGTAGTTGAGGGGAATCTTCTTGAATATATGAATTCTGTGGGATTTGCTTTTGTAGTTGCAGAGACCGTTGATGCGTTTGAGTGTTATAGCTATCCAGAAGCTATTCAAGTACAGAACCAAATCGATGGATTAGTGATATGGCAGAAGAGATTGAGTCTCTTAACAAATTTAGGCATTGTCTCGACTTGGTTGATGTGTGCGGCAATGGGTAGAGTCTTTGCAAGGGCTGAGGGCAAGGTAGAGAGAGATTGTTCCTGTTGATGAAAAAAATTCAATTCAAGGGGAAGATTTGTTATTTTGTGGCTTGAATTATTTTCTTATATTTTAAGAAAACTCATAATCCCTATATGGTTGCGAAAACCCTGTCCTAATAGATGAGAAAGGAAAAACTATTGTCCAGCTTGTCAAATTGAGAAACCTTTCTCTTATAGGTCTGGACTATTTGGGATCTATATATAGGGATTGTAGTTGGGGATTTTATAAATTGTACTGTGCTTTTCTTCTCATTCATAGTGGAAAACTCTCTCTGCATCTACCCTGAAGATTAAATTTAGCCGAACCTCGTTAAATTCTTATATTGATTTTTCTTCTCTATTTACTTTGTGTGTAATTGTGTGCTAGTTAATTTACGATCTTTCACGATAACAATCAACTCATGTCATCATCACGACAAATGAAGAGATATAATACACCTAGCTAGGAATATCTACGGTTACAGTCCTACCCCAGCATAAGTGGCGCGGGGACTCAAACTTGCGAGGGTCAATGGTGGTACCCAATACTCCTATTAGTTAGTCACTACCTCTACTTTTGATTCTTTGCTAATTTGCTGGTCCCAAAAAAGCACATCAAAATCAAATGGCACATGAAAAATATTGGAGAAACCAACCCTACATAATACTAATTGATTAATAGCAGCCTTTTTGTCGTCAATAATTGGGAATGCATGCAAATTAATTTTTTTAAGAAAAATATATAATGGTCAGGGGCAGATTTATGTTGATCGTGTCGAGTGCTGAAGCACCCATTAACTCCGACGCAAGTTCTGTATAATTATATAGAAAATACAGAAAATATTGGTATAAAGAACTAGCAAGCACCCATTAAACAAAAAGTCTTCTGGGTGCTTTAGTTAAGAGGTGAGAATAGAGTGCACAAATATGAAGTGGTTAGGGATCGATTCTTGCATGAATTAATTTTTTTATATGGCCAGAAAGTGAACACTCACGATCTTAAAATCCTGGATCCGCCACTAATAATGGCTCTCTTAGAAATGTTTTCTGCCTGTTTCTTAATTGGAAGGAAACTAAAACTTTTGAAGGAAACATAAGAATGTTATAAAGTCTCTTCGAACACAGAAGGAAATATGTGCATGGTTTCACTTTTGGTGTCTACACTACGTCTAGAAGGCACGTCAGCAGCTATATTTATATTCGCTTTTAAATTAATATTTACTTTGTATTATTTTCAAACTATATTGGCCTAATACATATATACATATCCTTCTTAAAATATTTTTAGAAAACTATCTGGTAGTTAAATTTAAATTAAAACTAAAATACAATAGTGATGCATCATTAATTGCCAAAATTTCATAATTTTGACTACTAAAGTGAAGTTAAGACGGTTAAATTGAAATAGATGGATGCTTCTTTTTGTTTGACTTTGTAAATTTATTAAAAAAGTTTCTAAACATTAACACATTGCATATGGCTAATTTTTTGTTTCTTAAAATTGAATAAAGAACTTGTAAAAATGAAAATGTGTTCCTAAAATATTATTATTGTAAGTGAATTGTAAAATATGTTTTTAAAATATAATAAACTTAAAATTTATTACTTTTAAGGAGATGAATGTTGTTTTAGAACGGTTTTAGGAAAATACACCACATAGGAGTCATTTGGTAGGTTGTACTAAGTAAAATAATCCCTGTATAAAAATTTAATCCGTCCAATACAATATTTGGTTACTCAATTCAATTTATGCATTATATGAATTACTTATACCTCATAAGAGGGCTTAGCTAATACCAAGGAAATCAAGGGATTACTTATACCAGGTTTAACTATACCTAGATAAGACCCTAAAATTACTAAACCGCCCTTCAAACCCTTTTAATTTTTAATATTCAAGGGTATAATTGTAAAGAAGATTTTGTACAGTTTTAAACCAAACACAAGCTTAGATTATACATTGCATAACTAATTCTTAATACAATGAATCAAACACTTGATAAAAAATAATCTCAACACTACAATCCCTACATTATTAGTACCTACATTACTAATCCCTGCATTACTCGTATTCGTACGAAACGACCCTTAATTCGAATGAGATTATATATAACTTGGGTGGCAAACAGCAATGCCAACATGTGACAGGTTTGAGTTCCACCAAACATGTGACAATATATCCAGATGGAAACAAAGAGAAAACTATTTCGAATTCTTCAACTTTTATATACCAAGATATCTCCTTCTTATTACCTATTTTAGATTAGATGTTTTTTTCTTTTTTTAGTTTTTTCCTTTTTTTTTTTAGTATTAGATGTTTCGATTCCCTCTTCAAAATTTATCTTTAACTTTATCTGTCTTGTCTCATTGCATGTTTCCTAATAGCCGCCTGCACTATATTTTCCTTTGATTGGATGGAACATTTTCATTTATAAGCCAACTTTGGCCTTACTATCCTCCTTTAATATTGATGTAGAAATAAAGCATCTTGCCTTTTCCTTTAACTGCTCCTTTGGTCATTTGTGGCTGCTGAGAACTAAGCAGTGAATCAGAATTTACACTAAGGGGTCGTTTGATAGGATATATCACCTCCACCCATGACCGTTAGATCCTGGGTTCGAATCACGCTGGAGGGGAAGTGCGGAAACACTATAGATCCTCCTAATTTGGAAGGGGTTAAGAAAAAAAGGATATATGGGAAAAAATAATATATGTATTAGCTTTAGTATTTTTTTCTTATAATTAATATTTGTATTAGTTATACACTCTATTTAGTACTAGCGAGCATCTGGAATAACTAGTGAATTACCCTAAAGAAGCTAGAGCAAGGCCTACTTGAAAATGAAGCGAATTATTGATTGTGTCATAAAGAACCTTCCTTCTCGCAGTCAGCTATATAACTCAGGCAGCAAAGGTTCGAGCAGGATGGCGGTTAGTCTTCCTCGTCTCTTGTGGTAGAAAGCAACATGCGACTTGAAGGACAGGATCCTGATTTGTACATCCACCATTTTATGTAGGAATGAAGGTGCTCTTGGCTCGACATCATTGGTTCTGTTTCATTAGAACTCTTTCTTAATGCATAGATAAGTATGTATAAGACAAAAATTGTCCTTTCAAAATTTTTAATACATCAAATCAAACAGCCGATAAGAAATAATCCTAGCGTAATCACTCCCAAACGTTATACTAATATACCATATCCAGTACTATTCTTATAGACCCTTCAAGACGACCCCTAAGAGAATCAAAAGTTAAAGCGATTCAATATCTAATTAATATTAATATATATAACAAAGTTGATCTTACATATAAAATATAATTTTTCGGCAAAGGATATTCGGTCCCCTTCCATCCCTTGCTCTGCTGATGATACTAAGGTTTTCGCTTTTTAAACACTATCTCCATTTCTTGACCTATTTTATAATTCAATCATTACATGATTGATTAATTGTCAAATAATCTCAGCTCTAAATAATGTAGACTACTGTTCTGAAACCTAGTTAGTGGGATTATGCTCTTGTTGCATATTACCATATAGATAATCCGTTGTATATTACGTACCTCAGCTTTAAATTGAAATTTGATTTTCAGCCTGCTGTTACCTTTGTTTATATTTTCATTTTGTCCTTCTTCTAATAAGAAAAGATACCAATATAGAACGTGGACAACTTTTAAGATAAGGTGGTGCTCCGGTACTCATCAACGTGGTCCTCTATATATACTCTGTAATGATCAGTGACGGATTCAGAAATTTCATTAAAAAGTATCAAAATATAAATAATTAATTACATCAAAAAGTTAAGGGGAGTCAACATATAATAAAATACATAAAATAAAAAAAATTATTTAGTAAAATAGTGTAATTTTCCGACGAAGGGGTATCGCTTGCCACTCCTTGCTTCAATGTGGCTCCTGTTAGGATCGATTCACTCAAACACTCTGAACTGATGAAGAAGATGAAGAAATCTTGAAGAGAGAAAAAAAAATTTGAGGTAGAGAGAGATACGTAAGAGACATTTTTTTCATGGTAACACCCCGTTAGGGTAAACTTCCACGGCGGCGGGATATATATATTAATAATTAAGGGTATTTACAATTACAGAGAATAAAATGAGAATAAACAGTACAGCCTAAACATTAATATATGACAATACATTAAGGTTGATCCGCGTGAACATTAATATTTGACAATAATATATGACAATATATCACATATTAATCAGGCTTCACACCTACCAGCTCCGTCACTAATAATGACCTGAACCGAACAAGTGGTGAAATACAAAATATCTAGTAATATAGTGTAATTTTCCGACGAAGAGGTATCGCTTGCCACTCCTTGCTTCAATGCGGCTCCGCCACTAATAATGACCCGACCCGACCCGACCCGACCCGAACAAGTGGTGAATATAGAACAAGCACATAAACCCAAAGACTCAGAAGAAAATATTACTCCTACTAGTGAAGAAGACTGTTAAACATATGTCCTACAAAGAATATAATTATTAGGAAGAAGAGTACGTTATAGTAAGGACAGTTGTGTAAGCATCACCCAATCACTATTGATCAGCTAAAGTAAGCCATATTGAAAAAGAAAACTATACAAAGTTCAAATGAGGAAATGATGTTTGAGGTTCACCACCCCCATATTTTGTGGAGGAATATATTAGAACAAAATGTAATACTTGAAACCATGCATGTTAAAGGGAAGGAGAATAATAGCCTGTTTGTCCAAGTTTATCGGAGGCTAAAAGTTTTTTTTTTTTGTCAAAAAAGTATTTTTTTTTAAAATTTAATGTGTTTGGCCAAAATAAAAAAGTATTTTTGACCAATAGCAGAAGTAGTTTTTCTGTTTTCGGGAAGAAGCAGAAAATTCTAGCTTCTTCCAAGAAGCAGAAGCAGAAGCAAAAAAATAATTTATTCAAGACAAAACTATCCTCACCATAAATTTATATTTTCCAAATTATCCTTTACATTTTCTTTCCATATATGTTGCCCCTACTTTAATGCATTAGCAGTGTGAGGTAATAAAAATATCGAGCCATCTTCAGTTTGAATGGTAAAGATGAGATATTTATTAATATCAATTGCTAAAAAATAAATAAATAAAACAAACTATTTTCTTATATACAAGCAGTATTATTTAAATGAGGAAATGATGTTTGAGGTTCACCACTCCCATATTTTGTGGAGGAATATATTAGAAACAAAATGTAATACTTGAAACCATGCATGTTAAAGGGAAGGAGGATAAGAGATCATCAAACACTACCATTTGAAATCTATGAGTTTTGAACTTGTCACGAAACCTATAATTCAACTTAATTATCGGATTCGTAATTAAATATTTATGCATATTTAATATATTTTCTGTTACAAATACGGAATCTAAGCAAAAGGTATTATGTTTGGCCAAAATGTATCTAATGCTCTAGTTCTGTCTTTGACCAAACATGATTGAAATATCGGAATATTCAACTTGAGAAGTTTAGAGTTAGTGTCATGAGTTAGTTGATTAAAAGTAGATGATAAATATCGATCAAGTGTAAAAAAATATTTGTAAGTATTATATCGAATTTTATAAATAAGCAGTTTCGCATTTAGATATTGAACCCAAAAAAGAAAGATATTAAAGACTGAAGCACTACCTTGGCTGCATATATGTTGGGCAGTTAGTGAGATCTGATATCATGGATTTGGTATTTCTACGGTGAGATGAAGTGAGAAAGGCAGAGGGAACTCTGACATGTTGTCTTGTAGACCTATTGCAGGTCTCATTCGTGAGAGAGAAAGAGAAAGAAGCTTGAACTCGATAGTCTAGTCCACGATGAATTTATTTGACTGGATACGGAATTTAAGAAAAAAAAATTTAAACTTATAGTGTAAAATGAAATACATATATTTTATGTGTTCATAAATCATTACATAACGATACATTATTTTAAATATGAAAGGAAAAAATCATTCTTTTTAACTCGAACTAAAAAAGAAATAAATTTACATAAATTGAAACAGACGGAGTTGATAAGTCAGAAATATTCTAAAATGCCGAGGGGGACTAGCAAGAGCTTGCAGAATGAACAAAAGGTACTCGAGGACAAAGTTGATTTTTTTAATGGTTGGTAACGGTTTTGCACTTCTTTGTAAGAGGTTTAATGAACAAACAATGTTCTGATTAAAGGTCTTTCCATATATAATCAAGTGTATCACAATGGTTATTTACATCCATTTAAAATTTTTAAAATATGAGTGCACCGCAAAAAAAAAAAAGTTCAAATAGGAAAGAATACTATTCCTTTGAGTAAATAACTTTGTAACTCAGTGCACCATTCAGCCTTTATAGAACATGAGTGCCAAGAGATAATATTAGACCAATTCTAGAAAATACATACATAAAATACCTAGTTTGGGGAAGAGACCGTTGGTTCACGTACAGTAGCGAAGCCAGGAATTTTCGCAAGGGTGTTCAAACTTGAAAGAAGTGAAAAATTCCCCGACAAAAGTGTTCAGTGTATATTATGCACCTTTAAAAACTAATATTTTATCTATATAAATAATATAATTTTTTGACAATATTATTTATATTACTAATATCTGCATAACTCTAACCAACAACTAGACAACCCTAAGTGTACATTGAATCAGACTCGGAAGAAGATTTGATTAACGAAATCGGGAGATAGGTCTGAACTCTTGTAATTTAGGATAGCTCTATAAATAATAATTAGTTTCACATTTCACACTGTATTCTAAAAATGCTCACAATTCATTAAGATGACAAAATATCAATATGAGAAGAAGTTTCAAGATCTCAATTTACAAAGCTAAAACATAAAAATAATAATTATAGATTACAAATATAATTAATTTAGCACCTAAAGTGTACTTAAAAGTGATTTCCAATGGTGCCATTGGCTGAGAGTTTGTCAAATTAAAGAGAAAGCTTTGCAATTTGGAACAAATTCTTGCCCCTGAGCAATTACTACAATCTTTTTTTCAACCAAACATATAAAAAGTTTCCTCAGAAATGGTAGAGGAAATAGGGGATAGTATAAGAAAACTGGAGAACTAGAATTGCTAGTTAAGAACTACAATGATTATATTTCTGCAGAAATATAGGCAGCAAGTGAAATAATCATAATTTGTAATACTACATTTGGGTGAGCCATTGGTGAATACCATGTGAAGATCAACTAAACAGCAAATTGCTGGCATTACAGAAGTGACAAGACAAACAATTTGGATGTGTCCCAGCTGAGTATATTCTTCCTTCCTTGGCACAAAAACTCATCAGAAGATGATGAGGAATCAAACAGGAAAATTGGAGCAGACTAATCAGTTAGCTTCGAAAGCGGTCAAGAAGCTGTAAACAAAGGTGGCAAGATGTTAGAACCTAGCACGATACCGTCGGATACAAACACTGAAACATATCTGTAAGATAAAAGCCACTGTCAACCATCTAACCTTTTCCCCCCCAGGGCACACCATAATGGCCAATTATTAGCTCCAATTGCAGATAAAAGATTATTACTATCTATTAGAACAAGAAAATTGCCCCTTTGAGTTCTAACGATGCATCTCGGGATTTAGTGAAGAATAAAGTGCGGATTTTGGTGGATGGTTTGGGGCACTACATGACATCAGACAGATAGATTTAATATGTTTCTATTCCCCAAAAAGAGTAGACTATGAGAAAAATTTGATCGTAACCAAAATGCGGCGCCCTATTGTAAGCAACAGTGGCACACTGGGCACGTTACTCCCTCCATTCAACATTTGGCCCTTCATTTTTTGATAAGGAACATTTGGCGCTTCACATAACCATTATCAAATGCGAATTTAAACAATATGACCACTTATTTGGCACACCAGGAACCTTGAGCACAAATAAACACCATAGGAGGGTGATTTGCATGACCAATGCATTGAAGACCAAATTACAACTCCAGACAACCATCAAGGACCAGAAAAATACTTCCATTTTAACGACCTCAAAAAACAAACAATGAGAAGTGCAGAAAAGAAAGAAATGCGACCATAGCCAAAATTGAATTCAGACATGCACCAGTACAATATATAACACAACCAATCAAGGGACAATGCCCGCTTTCCTCGTTTTTTAGGAAGAAAAAGAAACATCATCAACCCATGTATCAGTGTAATATATGCCCTTATAAAGGAAAAATGACTTGAAGGAGCTGCACCAAGGAAGTCATATTCTCTTTCAAAATTTAGCCACCAGAATTTTTGACAGAAAAAAATATTAACTCACCAAAGCAGGATACTGCAGAATCCATCCAAATACAGGAATCTGGAAAAGAAAAACCTTGATGGATGGCCAGAAACCGCTGCAGGGAAAAGATTAAAGCCTAAATCTCTTATGCTACCCAAGGAAAGACGAACGTGAAAAGAAAAATGAGAAAACTTGTCCGGAAAATATTCAGGGAAAAGTGCTCACCCGAAGAGAACAATGCACCCATATATTTCCACAATGATACCCACAACTGGCCAGCGAACGAATATAAGGAAGAGCCCGAGCATAAATGATATAGTGCCCTGGAACAAAAGTCTTGTTTAGTTTCAGTCAAAATAAGAAACTGAACAAATGACACCAAAATTTATGTTTTTGAGCTAGGTAATTAACCACTCCATGTCAGTGCCCCTCCCCCCGGCTCTCTCCCTTCACAATATGAAGACTGTTATTACTGTTCATTTTGCTTCGTATTAAAATAGTAAGAGTTGAGAACATAAAGCATTTGGATCCAGCAGCGAAATGACAGAAGACAGAGAAAACAGCAACGCATGAACGCAAAGGTTGAGAATGCATGGCCTAGAGAACCAATAGCCCTTAAAAGATAGGAAAGAAGGTCTGGGATTAGAGCAAAAGGTGCTAACCTATTAACTTCCGAAACACTAGCGTGAGTATCATTCAGAAACAGAGATTGTGATAACATAGAAGACTCTCTCTCTCTCTCTTTTCCTAC
>MCJB01030506.1:50549-105845 GCA_002018475.1 Nicotiana obtusifolia
CCCCCCCCCCCCCCCCCCCACACAAACCTTTCCCGTTTTTGCCATGACTGAAAAATCCCCGAGGCCGTGGCGCATGGTTCAAAGCTCAATGGAATGGATCTGCCCTCTACCCTTTTTCACTTAAACACTAGGCTTTTATTTCTTTCCCTCTCTACTTTCCGGCAAGAGCTTAGGGTTTTGCTTTAGAAAGTAATTTAAGCCTAGAGTTATGACCACGAGAAATGGAAACTAAGCTACCTAAACAAGCTCAATATCATAGATTAGAGATGGAACAGAAAATTTTCTACATAGCTCAAGAGAAATAAGTCGAACTAAAAGAGAGCAATAGGAATACTTCAGGATGGTTTGCAACTAATAGCAACACTATTAGTTGGATATGTAAGAATCTGAAAATAGCATCGGCGGGTACCAGAAATATCTGCAGAAGATGCAATTTATAAACTCCAGAATTTCAATACACATGGCAGAAACACATGGGAAATTGTGAGCATTGAACCTTTTTTCTCTTTCCTTTATTAAAACAAGAAGTTTATATTGCTTCACAAAAGAGTAATGGAGCCTCTCCCTACATTTTTATATTCATGATCTTTTCTCAAGAGAATCGATGGTTTTCCTAATAGACTTTTATTCGGAATGCTTTATGGTTTAAAATTCTAGTCTTCTTCTCATTCCTTCAAAGATGCTTTTCTGAATTTTTTGAGCATCTAGGAGACACAGTTATCCAAACTTTATGGTCTGCTCCTCTGTGACCTTCTATTCCTGGATTTCTTAACCTTCTTTCTTCAGTATTTTCAAATAGAAAGCAAAAAAAGGCAGCCCAGTACACAAAACATATTGCGTTCACGTAGGGTCAGGGTAAGGGCTGCACCCCGTAAGGGTGTGATGTAGATAGTCTACCCTAATGCAAGCATTAGTGGCTGCTTCCACAGCTCGAACCCGTGACCCATAGGTCACACGAAAACAACTAATTATTGTTGCTCCAAGGCTCCCCTTCCTTCAAACAGAAAGCAAAACTGATCAAAAAGCTTTAACTCTGAGAACATATTAAAAATCTATCTAAGAAGACAGAAAAATAACCTCGTGACAGAGAGCAACTAGTTTTCAGAGTCATATTTAGGCCACACTCAGACATGGTGTTCAAATTTAACAACCAAAGCTTTCAGTGATGCCTAAGGATTAGGTGTAGCAACAACCATGATGCATGCCTAATCAATTACATGGAAGGGATAAATCTGCCAGATCTATTAAACTACACCACAGAAATACGAGATTGCTTATATATACAGAAAATTGCTAACATATGTAGCAGAAAATGCTATGAATTATAACAGGAGAATAGGATATATTCCTCAATTACTTCTCTGCACTTTTACTTATCCAAAAAACATTTACCTTGTAGTTCACTTTGAAGAGTTGCAATGTGGAACGCCAGCCCAGCAAAAGTGCTACACCTGCCAACAAAAGTATCTAGGACAAGGTATGAAAAAGATATTTAGTTGGTAGTCTCATAAATCAAGATTAGTTATAACATCCATAACTACATATTACTTACATTACCCAGCGCAAGCAAACCCCTGTCGAAGAATAAAATTATGGCAAGAAATGTGAAAAAGATGCCAAATCCAATGAGACCTAACCCAACCTCTGCAAGGTTAATAAAAAGTTTCAAGGTCAGATGTTAGAGCTGTATATCTCGAATAAAAAACTTGAATGCATTTATGGCTCTTCGAAGACTCTGGCAAAGGATGAAGTTTATCATAAAGGCATGCAAATCTCTCTCTCTCTCTCTCTCTCTCTCTCTCTCTCACACACACACACACACACACACACACACGTGTAAGTGGAAAGATCAAGCGCGGGTCTAATTCATCTGCATGAAGCATCATGACAAAAAATAGTTTTTCCAACAAGTTAAATATCTTTAAAGAAGACTAGCTATTAAATTGAGTGAATCAACTCATATAAAAGTTTAATCGTTGAAGAGAGGATATATTTTTATTTATACTGGTGTTCCATATGCTCTCTCACAGGCAGATCATATTATGTTTCTTAGCCAAACACGTGAAATTTTTTGATTTGAATGCGGTGAGACTCAAATCAAAAATATTCCACGTGTTTTGTTGTTGTTGTTGTAGTGCGGTGAGACTCAGATGCAGGACCTCAACATAATCTGATCATCCAACCGCAAACCTAAGGCAATGAGTCTTATGCCGGGTGGGGGTGGGGTGGGAGAGGGAGTGGACAAAAATACCAAGTTCTTTCGAAAGATGGTGAATTCTCTTCAAAGATAAATTCTTACTGACAATCTGGAGAATGACAGGGAAAGATGAGGATACTATTAGCAGTGAAATCCAAATTTTTACAAAGCCTTGTACATACAGCCGAGACTTGGAGAACAACAGTGGCTGGAAGTCATTTTTATAGCTGTTAAAGGAGCCTTTGACAACATTGGCTGGAAAGTCAGTCATTTTACCATCATAATCTGTTGAAAACTCTTAAGACTGCTTAAAAAGTATGGTGTTACTTTACCGCTGAGTTAACAAAGCCTTTTGATTTAATTCCATCATTATTCACAATAGTGGACATTGGTTACCATTTTTTAAGCTTCTTATTACATACAGTGTTTTGTTTTATATATAGGTGTGAGAAAATGCATAGCAGAGATTGTAGAAATGAGAAAGAAAAACTAGACTAACACTATCACATGGAACACAAAATGGAATCTGCAGAAGCTAGTCAAAGGATGACACTCACTTTTTTGCTCGTCTAATTCATATGCCATCTTGCTGCTACTCTCTTTCTAAAATCAGAGCTGCAATACCTTCCTACAAAACGATTAGCATAAGAATTTATACTTCAGTCCAGTAAGTAGATTTTTAATATTGAGTGATAGTGACAAATAGGTGAGTGTAACGATTATAGCAGAAAGCCACCCAACCCAGATTCATCCACTTTACCAAATGTTGTTTTTTCTCTTTGAAACTTTCATTTGAAAAACAAAGTAAACATAAAATTGAAAGGGCTATCAGCAATTACTCCCATATATAGAACTTCACTTTCCAACATAACCTAATTCTAAAAGCGGCAGCAGTTGTAGCAGCAGTATGTTAGTAGCTATTAGAATCCTAGCATGGCTAATTATCAGAAAAGATTGGCTGAGCATTATTCTCAGGTGAACTTTCTTTTTTGTATCTGTGAGATTCTCAGAAGTGCTACCAAAGGTACGAGCTAATAGAAACATCTTCCATTCAGGTTTTAATAGCCGGTAGTCTTGAGTTTGTTGCTTTTCGAATAAGTTCAACAAGTAAGACTTAAAAAGCAAAACCTTAGCATAAAACTACAAATAAGCCACAACTTTCACAAATACTGCAGCTCACGTTTGCTAGAAGTGAAATAAATCGGAACTGTTCTCAGTAATTACAGGCACGCAAACCTGATAAGGAATTCGGCATGAAAAGAACCAACGTTCCGGTTTAGGAGTCAGATGGTGATGATGTTTAATCCAACAAGAAGCACATATTATCGAACGTAGAAGAGAAGACAATTTACTAAGCAGCAGACCTATTACACAAATTTCATGAACCATTCCACATACTCCATTCATTTCACTTTGTTTGCCTTATTAGCCTATTCCAAAAAAAATACACAATTCTATATTTTCTTAATGAGAGACTTCTATTGCCACAAATTTATCATAAGATCACAAATTTCAAAAGTCTTATATTATGACATATTTAAGAACACAAATTTCAAAAATATTCTTTTATTTTTAAAGTCCATGTCGAGTCAAACAATGCCAAACAAATTGAAACGGAGAGAGTAATATTAAAGAGCTTTTCTTTTTCCTTTTTTTTTTTGGCTTTTCTCATTGACCATCACCTGTAAGTTCTTCTTTCCTGAACCAAGGATGACCCTATAGCACTGTATTCTACATTTCCTTTTTTCTTTTTAAATTCAAAGAGTGACACTAAAAAGCGTTGGGTTTTTTTTAATCAAAATGGATTTTTGGCTAAAAAGACATTCCAAGACTTTTTTTTCTGGTTTCAGATTCTGCAAACAAAAGGGGTACCTCTATTTCAATCTATCCTCGAGAAAAAACATAAAGAAAATCAGAATCTTTGATAAAAAGGCAAGAATATCGCAAGTTTATTCAGTTAGTATAACTGAATTCGACTGTAAAACATCAATAGCAGCTACTTATATAATTTAAGATTAACAAACAGCAAGGGAAAAAAAGGAAATAAGTAATTACCAATTAAAATCAGCTGTTTTGCTGGCTATCTGTCTGCAACTCGAGATCTTTCCTCGATTGTAAAGAGGTTCAGTTACGAGCAATTTGTACCATTTATGTTGCCAAAGCAAACTGCGAAGTATAAAAAGCATGAGTCGAATGTTGACTCATGAAACGCATTCAGTCAATCCTACTTATAAAACGGTTCCTAATGCGACTTATGGCATTTGCACTTACGACCTATGCTCATTTGGTCACTAAGTGCGATTTATAAATTGCATTCGTTTGTCACTAAATGTCACTTATAAATTGCATTCGTGACTTATGAATACTATAACCAGCGCCCTGACTGGAACCCGGATCCATATGATTCAGCCCAAAAGGTTATCGAGACCCAAAAACTGGTCAATTGAGTAATTAGTAGTAGTACTTTGTATTTTGATGCGACTTATAAATCCGATAAATATAAATTATAAATTGCAATTTAGTATATGATCGATAAATCGCATTTCTCATACAAATTAGCAATCCCATTCAGTATATCCGATTTATGGCATGTATAATAACGGTTTCCATTTTTCCACAAATGTGTTTTGCATATTTATGGTATTTTCTTAAAAACAACACACTGAAATTGTTGAGCCAAAAGTGCATATTTTGGGAAAGTTCATCTTCAAGGTGCCTTTCTTGTTTTTCCCTTAGCATTTTCACAAACATAACCACAACTTCTTCATGGTATGGAACCTATTTCTTTACAACATTTCACTAATTGCAAGAAATTTTCAAGAAATAAAAACAAACAATGACAAGAATTCGAAAAGACTGATGTATACCAGTGAATCAATAGATAAAATGAATGATCATATTATTGTTCAACAATCTGGTTTTCCATAATCAATGACTCCAAAAAATCCACATATATATATATGGATCAAATTGCTAAAAAAGAGGACATCTGAGATAGGTGATCCTCAATTGTACACAACTACACAATGTGCTAGTCATCTATGCGAGCGCTCTCTGACCCAAAATAGGGGACATTGGTAATGCAACTATAGAACAATGCTGAAAGAATGAATTAAGATACAACTCTAACCTCTTATCCGCAAAAACTACAAGTAAAACCCCAAAAATATTGACTCTACAACAGATGGTGAACTCAACAGGCTATTCACTAGGAAACATTCTTTACTTTCCAAATTGACAGGCTTAAGCTCATTGGTATCCACCACCGAATGATTGTTGGCCATAGTTACCGTTGCCCATCATGGGATTGTAGCCTCCTGGCATGGTAGATCCAGGAGGAAATCCAGTTGGCTGTTGCATGTGGACTCCTTGCCCGAAGTTCATGCCCATTCCCATGTTCATTGGTCTATTCATCCCCATTCCCATGCCCATATGCTGGTTTACTCCATATGCTCCCATGCTCGCACTCGCTCCAGGAGCACCAGCACCCATACCCATTCCCATGCCCATGCCAGACCCTACCATTGGATTTGATGAAGGCCTTAGAGCACCTGCACCAGCATGACCAATACCAGAACCAGAACCCATTGCTTTGCCCATGGTAACAGTTGATGTCACAGGGGCTGTACTAGGTTTCTCCATCCTCTTCTCCTTGCGGTTAATAGCATCAAAATCCACACCAATATCAGCTAAAGGATTTGCCTTAGCTGCATAAAGAAAAAATGCCACTTTATAACTACAAAGGAAAAAGAAAAGAAAATTCAGATTTCAGAGGCAAAAGCACGAGAACCTACGTCCAGAAATGTTCAAATTGACCAATCCACGGCTCAGCGTATCCGCCCAAACAGTAGATTTTGTCTCAAATTTGTCTTTGGCTGGCTGGTTGCTGCTGATGAGAGCTGTTGAAACTGGAGTAGACTGTGGGGGTACTGAAAAATTACTTGTTTGATTTTGTGAATATTGAAGATTCATTTGTGAAGGTATATCGGATGCCGTAGCTGGCTGCGCAAGGAAAGATGATCCAGTAGGAGTTTGACCCATTTGCGTACTAAATGAACCTGTAGATCCCAATCCTGTGCTATAGCCTCCAAAGTTAGCAGTAGTCTGCAGAGAGTGACCAGCGGTGACCTGAATTCCAGGGTGGGGAAAGGACCCCGATGCAGATGGTAAGCCATTAAGAGATGCAGGGCCATTTTGCGGCCCAAAACTTGTATGCGTTGTTTGGCCAGGTTGAAATGAATAACCACCAAAAGATGGAGAATTGCTCGTTTGACCAGAGAACCCAATCTGAGATACAGGTTGCCCATGGATGGGAAAACTTGTTTGGGGTGACTGTAAACCAGGTTGAGCTGCAAAACCTGTTAGAGAAGCAGCATGACCTGTTGGCTGTGCAGCTAGCCAACTGTCAGATGGAAAACCTGTCTGTGCCGCAAGTTGGGCACTTGGGATCACATGGTCATTCGAGGGATGCACAGAAAGTGAAGGAGCAGAAGGCGGGAGAATATCAGCCAATATATCAATATCGTGGTTGGATGTGGACAGCTCCTGCTGAGCGTAATTGGGTGCTGCATATGTTGTACTCGGGACCTCAGCACTTTGAGGGACTGGCAGAAAAACCTCAGCACTTTGATTTGAGTTAGGAAGGAAAGATGGAGGAGCAACGTTCTGCGGCTGAATTTGAACTGTCTCTGAGGTTGGTACAGCTTTGAACGGACCATCACCAAAAGGATCCTCAAACATCTACAGGAAAAGCGCAAACTTCAGTCGTTAAGTAAATGACAACAGATGATGATTAAAATACTGGTGTGTAATATGATATAGGCATACAACATATGATTAAGATCGTCAATTTCCATTTACATAGTCCTCTTCATGTCTGCTGTGTTTTTGGCTTATCTAACCTCCTTCCAACCACACACACAGATAAAGCCGAAATTTGTTAAAATTTGTCAATAAATATCCAGGCAAATGGTATCAAACAAATAACATCAAGTGCGCTGGAGGGAATGTAATATACATTATCCGCCCTGCGGATTTAGAAGATAAACCATATGACAATCAAATAATAAAGGTAGACTTGATTTCTTCACTTCTGAAATTCAAAGAGGTTTAACTACAAAATGGTTCCGAAAGTCAATGAGATCATCTTAATTATAACAGAAAACACATGAGATTACTTCAAGTCGACTCTTAAACCAAAAAAATTGGAGCAGAAAAAGGCTTTCAACTTTATCAGAATTTTGCCAGGGTGGAAAGGATTAATTCAAGATTCCACTCACAGCTTGAGATATTGCCTCACCTCACCTTGTGCTTTCAACTTTTTCAAAATATTGCCTGGTTGAAAAGAGGGAAGTAAAGACGCGAGGGTAAGAGTCATTTCCCCCATTAGAGCAAGGTAGATCAGCGTCTCTACAACCTCCACCTATAACTTTTTTCAGCCCTCGAGAAAGGGGATGAAAAGGAAGAAATATAGAGGCTCCACTAAAGGAAGGCCAATTAATCAGCTCCCTCCCTTCTTCATAACTTAACCAAAAGGTGAATTAGGACATGACTGTTAGGATGAAGAGGGCATAAAAAGAATTACAAATTAAACTTGTCTATGAACTAAAGCCAACCTGGTTAGGAACAGAAGATGCAGGTGATGCTCCGCCAAACATAGGTTCAGAACTAGTAGGCCCAAAAGGATTAACCTCAGAGGTGGTTGTAGTTGCTGATAAAAGAGCTAATGAATTGGAAGAAAATGGCTCAGACAAGGAGCCAAGTAAATCCACTTCAGTGGCACCGGAAGTAGTTGGCATGGCACCATTCGATTGAGCTCCGGCCACTGCTCAAACAGCAGTAAAAAGCGTTAGCTCAGAACAATTAAGTAACATATGCTGTGATGTGCAATAAATAAGT
This sequence comes from Nicotiana obtusifolia, assembly GCA_002018475.1. NCBI lineage: Eukaryota > Viridiplantae > Streptophyta > Magnoliopsida > Solanales > Solanaceae > Nicotiana > Nicotiana obtusifolia. The sequence continues at coordinate 58,645 of MCJB01030506.1, forward strand.
AAAAGTATAGGGCAGATGGAATCTGGTAAACTTATACTGCATTAAAAAAGCATATAAAAAGTATCAGATTTTCCAATTTGACATGGAAAATAACCTATCAATCAAAATTTACTTATAAAAATGTCATTAATCAACATATGAAGAAATCCAAATCCATATAGTAGCTTCAATTACTATAGTTAAATCTCTGAATTGCCCCTTATTTTATAATCCCTATGCCAAACAATGACGTCTACATGTGACTGCGTACTTTTTTTAGGATAAGAAGTGAATAAAACGGGATAACATGGGGGCACAAGTTGCCTTTTAGTCTTATAATAAGAAAAGAGAGTGTTGTCTGAGTGAGAAGTGGGTCTTAAAAGAAGTAAATTATAGAAGTTATCTTTCTGGTGAACTGGTCATTTTAAATTGCAAAATTCTCTTCTAGAGAATTGATCATTGCTTTTGAAGACAAAAAGAGAAGGCTTATGTTCTTGTTAAAACCAACCAAAGGAGTATATCTATATCAGCAAATTCATTTAGCTTAAAATTTTCTGTTTATTTTAGGTGTATTCCATAGAGTAAACATATGAACTTGTAGTTTCCAAAATGGCAAAATACATTTTCATGTTGAACAGTTTCTAAAAAATCATAAAACTTCAAAGAGTAGAGGGTCTTCATCAACCCCAATCAAGTAAAATGACCTAAATCATGCAACACAATTGAGTAATACTTTTAACTGACAGAGGATAACCCACACAACTAAGGATTACTCTAAGAAGGTCCCAGCTAGCGAAGACAACAGGAAACCAATAAGTTTTTGTTACCAAAGTGTTTGACTACACTGGTATACTAGAGCACTAAGTACTAATTTGCCTGCTGATCTTTAAAGTAGGTCACTACCTGAAAAAGAAGCCCGGGGATCAAATTCATCAAAACTCTCAATATCCTTGTTCTCGGGTGGAGCAGCAGCTGGTACTGGGGTGGGCAATAAAGCAGCAGTTGGAGCAGGAGCTGGGGTGGTTGCTTGGTGTGGACTCCCAATTGAATGAGGAGATGAAGATTTAGGAGCAGATGCTGAAGGTGTTTCCCCGTTCCTTTTACAAAGAAAAATAAAGATCAACACAAAATTTGCAGGAAGAGGAGTTGAGTTAAGAATCTTCTCACACAACTATTACCTTTCACTATGTGTGGGGCTTCGTGATGTACCAATAGCTTCCTCATAACTGGGAGGTGCATCAAGGTTTTGTTCAGAAAACCTTCTTTCTAGCCGCATATCAGTAACACTGAAATTGAACATGTATAATAAATGGGACCATTCTCTAATTAATCTAATGTTGTATATGCGTGTTTATGTATCATCTGATGCTACATATACACATAATACATATAAGGTTTAAGTCATCCAAGAGAGTACAATGTGATGTGGTTCCTCTTTCAGGTCACTTAAACCAATCTAGTAACAGAACTTGAGAAAAACTAAAAAGAGTTGATAATATCACCTTCCATCTTGAGAACGATCCTCAGCCCTAGCACCACTTCCTCTGTTGGCAGAAGGTAATAGTCAACCATGAAGATTAAAGTAATGCATTACTAGTGAAGAAGGCCAGAATATTAATGAATAGATGGAAATTGCAAATCAAATTTCAGAATAATGGCAGGAATCAAAAAGGATGCTAGAAGAGATCTTATTCCGTTTTCTATCAGAATTTGAAACTTACACTATGTCATGAAAAACTATGCCTTCTAAGATATACAGAAAGGTGCAAAGACAAACCTAGAAGAATATTGACCATCATCATCATGAGCACGATTCCTGTCTCTGTCAGAGCTCCTACTTCTTGAGTCATAACTATAATCATCAACACTTCGACTTCTTCCACGATGATCATCATCCCTGTTTCCATCTCGGCTGCGTTCATCATAACCTTTACCGTAACGATCCCCATCACGGCTGTATGAGTCACCATACCTGCCATATTTATCCTCATCTCTTCCATAACCATTTCTCTCTTCATCTCTGCCTCCATAACGATCCTCCTCATATCTGTCACCATACCCTCCTGAACTGCAATACGAACCAGGTTGATGCATATCACCCACTGATGTGTTGTGGAATCTACCAAGAAGATGAGAAATATCAAGACAACTTGCCATCGAAAGGACTACCAACGGAAAAGAACAAAAATTTGGCAAAATATTTGCCAAATTCTTGGAATAGGGAATAGTTAGGGATATTTACGTATCACCAGTGTACAAGGACAAATATGAATGCAGTGCAGTATAAATTTGTAGACGAACTACCAGATTGAAGTAGACTTACTTGTCCCTATTGGTAGCTGCCTTTTGGCGGACTTCTTGGATCCTCTCCTTATCATTTACAAGAACAACAAGACTCTGAGATTTCTTTCTCACATTACTTCCTTGATCTCTTCCACTAGAGTCAATGTATTGAAAATCGGATAACGTCTGTGATAATGACCGGAGAAAACAACAATTAACAGATTTTCTAAATACTAAAATTTGCAGAACATGTCATAACATTCATAAATCAAAAACAAAAAAAGAAACTTACAGATATCTGGTATACGTGTTCCCTTATTTCATCTATGACACGCTCAGACCCATTGGCTACTAAATAATCCAAAACAGTTAAAGCCTGAAATTAACCATCGGCCATTAGATTAGACTACATATAACAAAGCAAGCAAAGCACGTATATGTTCTTGGTACGACACAGAAGGATTTGGTAACACAAAAGATGCCACATTCAGAAAATATCACACCAATCTGAAAATTTTCCAGAGACATTCAAAATACAACCTTGGGTGAGAGGAGGAAAACAAAGTCAAGCATCACAAACCTTGTACACATGCCGCCAATTCTTTCCAGTATCACTGATACGCTTCCAAATTACAGCCATAATCATTTGGTACTCATGACTGAAAATTTTGCAATGAACTCTTAAATAGGAGAAAAGCAAAAAAGAATAGCACAACTACATACAGATGCTGGCACAAACAAGCTTACTAGTTCCTTGAAGCCTGAGCTATATCTGCAAGAAGTGATCCATGAGGACCCCAGGGCTCATTGCTAGTCGCATCAAGCACCTTAAGATGCCAAAAAGTAAGCAGATGAGAAAATTATGTAGAAAGTACTATGAAGATCAACATATTTTCCATGCTTCTTGTGCATCCCCGCTCATCTAAGATTAGACAATATAAACCAGAGTCGAAAAAGATATGCTTGGCATAGATATCAGGTATGTTAGATTTTTGTCTATCCAATTCTCTGATCCGAAGTGTGAGCTATCATTCAGCGCCAAGCAAATGAAAAAGCAATTAGGTTTGTTATGGCATATGCAGACAAAAAATACATAATACCAAAATAAAAGGCAAGAATGTAAAATAGAGTTCGACAGTCATCGGTTATTCTTTTCCTTTTTTGTCCTGACAAAGATGGTGTCCAGGCCAGCTTGCATAGACTATTCCACCGGTACCTGCTACCTCCCACCAGCACAGGTACTGGATAACCCACCAAGGCTTAGGTAGATGGAAAAAAATCACCAAGTGATTTTTTGTCTCTGTTAGGATCTAACCCTGATTTCTAAATCGGTCATTAACAAGGGCATCAATTTTCTACATATGGTTGGATCTATTAGTGCAGAAGACTGAAACTATGGACAGAACCTAGTTGTTTCTGAACTTAAACAGATTTTATACTCCCCTTCCCGGCCACATCTTCTCTTTATTTCCTTCTTTACAAACGATTTATGGCAAGATAAGAGAAATCAGTGATGGTTGCACTACTGCAAAAGCTACTCATAAGATTCAAACTCGCAAAAGTAAAAGAAACCACCTCGCAGATGGAACCAGAATATAGATAATGACCAAACACAAAGAAGCATGCCTTTTTTTTAATTAATTTGAAATTACTTACAACAAAAAAAGATTAGTTTTGAACTATCACTTCTTGTATCCAGGCATGATGCTTCCATCAAGGCAATAGGCCTGGTTAGCAAAACCTTAGGAAGTTTTTCATTAGGCTTGAGGTTAAAACCTAATCCGTTATTGGCTATTAAAGAACATCGCATTTTTTTCTGAACAATTCAGAAAGTTTGTAAAATAATTTCATAGTTGCATATCACTATTCATCATGAGTTCTTTTACATTTTCAAAAGTTTGTCTGTGACAATTGTTTCTTGTATTAAACATTTTTCAATGAAGACTAAAATGAACACACTCTACATATTAGTTTTATGCTCCTCCCTTCAAGAGATAAATCTCAACCCCAAGCACCAAATGGAAGGTTGTGCAGTATTTAGTTGGCGATGAGCAAGACAAACTTGCAGTCTCATTTTCGTATTCCCTGAAGTAGATCTAGTTTTGTAGTTGCACAGAAAGAACAGATGTCAATCTAACAAAAGAGTCAAGGAATATAACTTACTTTTTGTTCTATTGAAGGGACCTTTAGAACTTTTTTGTTCACCCCTCTCTTGCTGCAATAAAAGGAAAAATTAGGTAATTCCATATCAACCCAAAGATTTAACATGAGCAAGCAGCATATGAAAGACAAAAAATTTTAAAACCTAATTGCATATTATTTGAAGGGGAGTCTTGGCGTAACTTGGTAAAGTTGCTGCCATGTTACCAGGAGGTCACGGGTTCAAGCCGTAGAAACAGCCTCTTGCAAAAATGCAGGGCGAGGCTGCGTACAATAGACCCTTGTGGTCCGGCCTTTACTGGACCCCGCGCATAGCGGGAGCTTAGTGCACCGAGCTGCCCCTTTAATTGAATATTATTTGTTTTGTCTGTACTTCAACTCTGGAATAGAGAAATGAGAAGTACCAAAAGGTGGAGGACCTACGAGTAACAATATTCTGCTAGTTACTACAGAATTTATACAAGAGTTTTAGAACTAATAGAACTTACATGTCTCTCACAGTTTGACCAAAGGCCTTCTTCATTTTGGGGTATACTTAGCAGGCCAGGTACTCTACAAAAAACGAGCACCCTTCAAGTGATTCTGCAGAGACAGATGAAAGTCATTTATATCCATGCACCATCTTTGACGTCCAACTAAGCAGACGTTCAGGGGTTCAAAAATGAATATCATCTTTCACCCGGAAATGAAAAACAAATTATGACGTTCATTTGCAACTAGTTTCTGGTTAGAAGTCATTTCCTCAACCCACAAGTTCCAAAACCCAATCTTTACAAGTGAAACAGAGGCATAGATTCGACGAAGAAGACAACCAAATAAAAATATCGTCAACACGAGCAATCAATATGTACATTACATATAACATGTCGTAGCACAAATCATCAGTGAAATGTTACACCTCATCCTTGTTCCATTGCCTCTCTTTTATTCATTTTCTTTTGCCAACCTAGTACGAAATCAAGTAATACGCAGTGGCAATTTGTTGCATTTGATTTTCGCAAACTATTTCATAAAAAAGAATAGCAAAATTGCAGCCATTTTCACAAGTAGATTCAGCACATGCAAACAATAAATAAACAAACACCAGAAAAAGGTTAATCAATAAGCATTAAACCCAAAATTCCATACAAAATCCATATAATCCTGCGACAATTCATATTCTATATTTCCTATTTCATTCACAATTTGCTAATTCATCATTTTAAAAAATTGCTGACCAATCCAATAACAAAATGAAGCATTATTAATTACCATTTTGGATTTAATTTTTCCAACTCAAATCACCAAAGGTACAAAATTACCTCAAAAATTGGAAATACAAATGACAGATCACCAAAAAAATAATACACATGAATGAATCAATTAAAAGCCAAATAAGGAGATCTAAAACCATTTACGAAAACAAAAAATGGTACAGGAAAAAAAATGAAAAAGAGATGAAATTAAATGAATAGAAATGTGAACCTGATGAGATGTGATTATACCACCCTCCTCCCAGTACCAGATCTGATGGTGGAATAGCGTATAGAGAGAGGAGGAGGGGGAAATCGCTACAAAAATGAGAGAGAGAGAGAGAGAGAGATAACGTTAACGTTAAAAGAAAAAGAAATAATATGAAATAAAGAGATACGTCAAGGGGGATGTGCGATGTGATGAAGGAGCAAGACAACGCACCTTGCACGTAGGAATATACAGACGACGAGTTGGAAAAACTGAGCAAACGTAAATTGCACATACATGCGTTTATACGTCGCATTTATCAAACACGTAATTCGCTTTTGGGTGTTGCGACTTGAGAGGAATTGCGTTTTACTAGACTGCGATTTATAAGTCTGCACAGCTATAACGGTTTATAAGCCTGAGTTCCTTTATTTTTGAATATCTATCCTTACTCTTTTAAGTTATATTTTCTTTAAAATAGCACACCACAAATTTTTTTTGAAAAACTAATGGATATTTTGTGGTAACTAACTATTTATATTACCAGTCTAAGATTATATACAATTTCGAGAAAATAAAAACAAGCAGTTTAAACATTTAATCCTGGGCATTGATATAGACATCTACTACTCCACCAAATAGCCTTTATGGATAAAAATTTATTAGCTGCATGCCTCTATCTAGCCTACTCCTTCTACATGCTCTCTTACTCTGACACAGTGGCGGATCCAAGAATTTGCGGTCGTGGGTGCTCATTCTCTTAAGCGAAAAGTTTCTACCCATCATATAGTATAAGTTCACAACTATCGTCTATCTAAATACAGTTGTAAAAACATTTAATAGAAAAACTACGGTTAATATTATCATTAGCAAAAAAGGACTTCTATTCACTAGCCACAATGAACTACTAATAATGTTACTTTATAGAAAAAGATATCTAGTCACAAGTTACAACTGTGCTCGACGACTTTTCATATGTTGAAAAAAAGGGAAAGAGAAATAGTTGGCACTTGGGCTGGCAGCAGGCGTCTTTGAAAAATGAAAAGTGTTCTTGGATTTGTTTAACTCTTTTATTTTTACTAGGATTAAGAAAAGGGGAAAGATAAAATAAAGGAAAGGCCGTCAAGAAGTCAACAAGTAAAAGAATAAAAAGGGAAAGAGAAATAGTTGGCACTTGACTGGCAGTATAGTATTTTTTTTTTAAATTATTTTGCACCATATAAAAAAATTGGTTCAAGCAGGAATCGATCCCTAACCACTTTATATTTGTGCATTCTATTTTCACCTCTTAACCAAAGCACCCATAGCACTTTTTGTTTAATGGGTGCTAGCTAGTTTTTTATATCAATATTCCCTGTATTTTCTATATAATTATACAGAGTCTGCGTCGGGTTTAATAGGTGCTTCAGCACCCGGTAGTGAAAGTGTGAATTTACGTTGATTGTGCTGGGTGCTGAAGCACCCATTAACCCCGACACAAATTCTGTATAATTATATAGAAAATACAGGGAATACTGGTATAAAGAATTAGCAAGCACCTATTAAACAAAAAGTCTTCTAGGTGCTTTGGTTAAGAGGTGACAATAGAGTGCACAAATATAAAATGGCTAGGGATTGATTCTTGCATGAATCAATTTTTTATATTTTTTTATACTCTTGCATTCTTTTCTTGCCAAACGTGGTATACTTCATCAGATAATGCCATCCTATAGATCTCTTGATTCGCAGTTTTCCCTCTTCAATTGCCCATGTAACTTCATTGTGCCAGTCATCGGCATTTCTAATGATACCTTGCCATTTCAACAATTTGGACCATACTTGTTTTGCATATTCACTGTAAGGCTTGTCTTAAGCAAATTCCACATTGGTATAGGCGAATTTCACATCGGTTAGAGAGGAGAACGAAGAGTGCCTTATAAGGGCTTGGAGACCTCTCCCGACGCGTTTTAAAACCGTGAGGTGCGAAGGCTCCAAAACGGACAATTTCTACAAGCGATGGCCTGGGCTGTTACATTCACACTCGAACAAGAGATTGTCAATATCTTCATTTTCCTTCGAGCATAAGACACACACCATGTCATCCAAATTAGCCCAGCATGCAATCCTTTCCTTTGTTTAGAGTCTTCTATCTAATGCCAGAGCAAAATAAACAACCACTTAGGCAGTCCAGCATTATTGCATATCAATCTTTTCCGTGGTACTTTTTGGTAGTCTCCTCTAATAAGCCCATAGAACTTCTTGGTTGAGTAGTTGTTCATCTCTGCTACTTCATCTTCATTTAGTCTTACTTGTTCGAACATTACTCTTGCTTTAAGAGTTTTCAGCATCATCCATGAAGCCTGAGTAATCTTTGTTTCTCGCACTGTGCCCCTTTTTTGTATAATAAGAGTGGATCCATTCGACTTATAGGTTGTCCTTTTTCCTGCAAACATTCCACAATAATTTTCCAATAGTAACTAATTTTCAAGTACAGATTGACAAATGGACCTTGGGCCTAACTCAATCCCAAAAGCTAATTTTTCAATAGTAACTAATTTTCAAGTACATATTGATAAATGGACTTTGGGCCTAACTCAATCCCAAAAGCTGATTGAGTTAGGCCCAAGGTCCATTTATCATGGTATGCCCATTCCAATTATTGTTACCGATGTTGGGCCCCCATTTATGTTGTCCACGCTCTAGGGTGCAGGCCTGGGCGTGAAGGGGTGTGTTGAGTTGTCCCATATCGGTGGGATTTGAGGTCTTTGTTCTCTTTATATGGTCTTGAACAATCCTCATCTCATAAGCTAGCTTTTGGGATTGAGTTAGGTCCAAGGTCCATTTATCACAGATATCCACAATGTTGAGGCCCCCTGCAGCCTTAAGAAGGCACAGTCTATCCCATGCTATAAGTGCCTTCCTTGAAGTCTCACTTCTACCGGTTCATAGAAAACTCCTACACGTAGTCTTCACCGGTTGGATCATCTTTTTTGGTAGGACAAACACCTACTACCAAAATATTTTTATAGAGAAATGAACAAACTTTACAAGTTATAGTCTACCTGCGCATGATAAGTATCTTGTAGTCCATCCATGACTTGATTCAGGTTAACATCTTGTCAATAAGAGATTTGCACTGAATAATTGATAACCTTTTAGTACTGAGAGGGATCCCGAGATACCTAATGACTATTTTCTAAAAATATTTTTATTTCCTTCAAGAACTAGCCGAAGCACGCAATTTGTTCATAAAATTGATGTCTAATAACCTATTTGACTACCAAGCTTGTGGGAGGTTAAAAAAAGAAAAACTTTTCTCATACACCAGCAAAATATTTTCTTATATTTGAGGTGTTTAGACATAAATAAAAAGTACCTTAATTGTTTATAAGGAGAAGATGAATTAATTATTTTAAGACAAAAATATTCTTACCAAAAAATTAAAATTAATCAAACCATCTATCTTTAGTTTAACCCACATACTATCCCTCAAATATAAATACAACTCTCATCTCCACTTTTTTTTTTGTTTAACGATATTTACACTGCTTAAAAGCCTTAACATATCTTTTTATTTTATATTTTAATAAATATAAAAACTTAATTAAAGTTTTCATAAATAATAATTAAAATCATTTATTTATTCAAATAGCATTAATTATAAAACAAATTTTAATAATGTCCTTTTTCATAATTTAACAGTCACATTAAAGCAGTTCTTGAAAGAAAGCCTCGCGAATAAATTGACCAAACACAAATTGGTGCTTTTGAAACATACCTTTCTAAAATGCTATTTTGATAAAAATACTTTAAAAAGTAAGTAGTAGTTTTTAAAAGTTTGACCTAATAGATTCTAAGTATTTCTCTGCTTCTTGTTTTTGTCGTAAAAAATTTATTAATTGTCTATGTAAATCTACTAGATCTAGTCAAAAACAATGAATACTTGAACACCCATAATACTCTACGTAGATCCGCCACTATTTGGATGAACCTGTTATAGTTTTGAACTTTTTACACATGGAGATTATACTCACTGATTATAATTGAATCTTATATTTGTACGTAATGGTTATTGGAGTTCCCCACTTTAAACAACAATTTGGACTAAGTTGTAAAGAATTAATTAATGCCAATAAATGATTTGCATACCAACCTGGAAAACTGTTGTCCTGGGTTTGCATTGACTTTAGAAAGTTGAATGTCGCCACTAGCAAAAAGTGCCAAAGACATGTTCTCTTGCTCTTAATTTATTGATCAAATTTTAGACATATTAGCTAGAGATACATATTAATATGTACAGCCAGACCTCTCTATAACAGCTTCGCTTGTTTTGAATATTTTTGAACATTATAGGGAAGTGCTGTTATAAAGAACATATATTATAACATAACATAAAAATTAGTTACGAAAAAACTTGACTTTTATAAAATAATGTTGTTATATAGGGAGATTGTCATAGAGAGGTGTGACTATATTACTTTTTAGATGGATATGATATTCTAGTAAAACAAAAGGAGCACTTACATTTGCCCTTATGGCACCCACAAATTCTCCATGGTATACAACGACAACTTTACATGACATAAGCAACTCGGTGTACAAAATATTCTATATTCACGCAATGTTTGAAGAAGGATCACATCCTATATGGTGTGATGTAGACAACCTACCCTAATACAAGCTGCTTTCACGGCTCGAATCCGTGACCTTTAGGTCACAGGAAAACAATTTTACTATTTGCTCCGAGACTCCCATTCATTACATGACATTATTAAAAACAAAATGTCATATTTTCATTGATAATTTTACATATTTTTCTTACTAATATGTTTGAAGATTGCCTTTATCAATTGTCTAAGGTTTCGTAGTATTGTGAAGAGAATTCTTTGGAATTGGGAGCAACGTTGTCTCTAATTTAATCAAGGGCATTAAGAGTTTTGGGCATTGGATCTTAACGATATTCTGAAGTTCCCTCTCCACTATACAATTTGGATGGGTTAATTAAGAGTTCGTTTAGCGGGTGGTATGGTCCCCAGCCAATCACATGGTCCTGATTTAGGTTGTGGTAGTTTTTTCTTTTTAAGGAAAAATAATTTTATTAATCAATAAGTACAATTTTTTTTTTCTGATTCTTCTCTTTATGACACATGAAAAACTAGGAATCAGGCAGGACTTCAGTTTAAGGCCGTAAAATACAAAAAAATAAGGAATGATCATGACGGAATGTTGCGGTCAAATGCACACGCAAGTATATGCGGTCGTCAAGTAATAAAGTAATAAGAGAGTGTCGAACCCATGAGGACTTATTATCAGCTATTAACTAGATTAGACTATCCTAATTATTTGAACAAGGATTAAATCCAAAAGTAGTGATGCTAAATAATTAAACTAAAAAAAATAATAATGAACTCCGAACAAAAGAAGAATAATTTTTATGTATCAATGTAATGAAAACAATCTAGTGTTATGGGCTATCTAACATTCCTATTATATTCTTCAATTGACTTGACTAACTAATTCATCTAATTTAATGGTTGATAGGGTTAAAATTGCTCGGAAGAATCCGTCGCTTACTCACCTATTCAAGCTAACCTAACTCCTACATGCCTATGTAATTAGAACTAACAAGAATGCATTTATAATTCATGTACATCAACCAAGCAAAGCAATTAGGTATATGTCTATCCTAACCGCGAATCCGTTCCCCGATGCGGGTTCAAGAACTTGCTCTACTCAATCCTACGTGCAATCTAGAATTCCCATTTTCAAGTTCAATTCTAGATTCGTAGATAGTATTCAATTGGTGATCAATGAATAAAATAATTAAGTAAATAAACTAATATGATAAATCAAGAAAGCAAAATCAATATCCGAATAACAATAGTCATTAATGAACCACAGCCGTAGAACGTGAAGTTTAGCTCCATATAGACATGGTAGCCAAACAACAAATCATACAAAGAAACATAAAAATTACTAAGTTTGGCGGATGAAGATGAAATCCGGCCTCCATGACGGCTCCTTGCTCTCCCTAGGTCGAATCCTCTTCAAAATATGTGTTCCATGACCTAAAATAGGCATTTTTTGTTTATATATTGCGTACAAAAGTCATGGGCCAAAGTTTCCCTTTTTCTTTTCCGAATCAGCTTCAGGGATTGATGCTGGGGTGGATGCTACGTGTCCACCTCAGCTTGAACTTTTCAGCATCAGATACTGGGGTGGATGCTTCGCGTCCACCCTCTGTTCCCTCTACCTCGCTGTGCCCAGGTGTGGATGCTAAGGTGGATGCCTTCTCTCGACTTCACTGCTAAGGGTGAACCAACTAGCCTTTTTTGCAAGGTTGGATGCGACACATCCACCATCTTCTCCTATAGCTGGAGCACCTTTTCTTCATATTTTTGCACTTGAAACATCCTAAATCATCACACGCCATAAAATCAATAATTAAGGCATGTTGAACATTTTAAAAACAACATAACACCAAAAAACGGTTAAAACATGAATAAAGTAACATTACAACATATAAAAAAATGCCCAACATCACGGGGCGATAACTATGATTCCTTAGGTCCGTGAGTCGAGGGCTAGAATAACATATTTTTTGAACGTACGATGATGCGAACTTGCGTATTTGATCTTCAAGAAAGTGGGTAATACTCCAGATCGATCACAAGGAACGACTTATTTTGATCTTTTCATTCTTCTTTCCTCAATTTTGAAGTGGATAGCTCATTTTAAAACCACCTTTGCTGTTTAATTTTCGTATATACTAAGTAATTGAGAGAGAGAGCATTCAATAGGTATCCTCCGTTACCATTATTAACGTGAAAGACCAACAGCGGAAGCATTCTTTTACTGTGGATTTATGATGTGCAATTAGTTGAATAAACACAAGAAAGAAGTGGACAATTAATTAGTTTTCTCGTAGAGCACAACACGATCTGATTTCACTTTTAACATGAGATGTTTCTTGTGTTAGGATCGATTCACTCCAAACACTTTGAACTGATGAAGAAGATGAAGAAATCTCGAAAAGAGAAAAATTGAGAGAGAGAAAAACGTGAGAGACTTATTTCGTGGTAACACTCTGTTAGGGTAGACTTCCACGGGGGCGAGATTTATATATATTAATAATTAAAGGTATTTACAATAAAAGGAGAATAAATAGTACAGCCTAAAAAAAGTTAGGTCGGGGCACTGCCCCGAACCCCGCACTGAGGTTGCCGGGGGCTCCCGCCCCCCACACCCCCGGCAACCTCAATGTGGAGGTTGATCCACATAACATTAATATATAACAGTACATCACATATTAATCAGGCTCCACACCTACCATCTTGACATATCGAATTTATTAGCTATAGTTCTAGAATTTTTCACTTTGACTGCACGCACTGTTGATTAATAAATTAAGCGCCGCACATTTTGGTTGAATTTTTAGTAACCTTAAATGGTTAAATGACGAGTAACTAAATGTAGTTCAAGATTTCAACAGTGTTACATTTACTATAACTAAACCTTAAACATTAGTTATTTACGATTTCAAGTACACAAGAAAAAGAAAAAAAAACACTACATGACATATCATCGTACTTAATCTCCATTGCACTGACAACTATTTTTCAAACAGAACCAACTGCAGTAGTACATACTACAAGTCTAGTTCAAAAGGCTCAAGGTGTCATAACATTTTGTTGTAGAAGGATCTTTCTTAGAAAGTAGAGAATGAACAAACTTGCAGTTAGGACAAGAAGGAGAAGACTGTGACACTATAACTAAAAGATGACAATTTGAACATGGCAAAGCTATCATACTGCTACTGCTACTGCTGCTGCTGCTGTTGCTTTTGTTCTGCTTCTTTGAGTTATAGTACTTATGATCATATTCCATTGTTTCTTGTTGGCTAAAACTTGACATGTTTAATTCAAGGTCTAGCTTTTGGTCCTTTGGCCAATCCCATGTCTTCCTCAATGTTTTCCTATTTAGGTAATACATTCTTCCCGACTGCAATAAACACATGAAAGACATATCATTAGTCAATAACACATGAAAGGGTTAACTAATGTGTTTATGTTCTGTGCACTGACAGTATATATAATAGTCATACAATCAAGTTAAGTCGACCTAAGAAATAGTGCAGTAACTTCCTCTAATCAGCTTTATACTGTCGATGCATATAACGTAAACTCTATTAGAGGACAGCCCAATGCACTAAGCTCCCGTTATGCATGGGGTCCGTGGAAGGGCCGGACCACAAGGGTCTATTATGTGCAGCCTTACCTTGCATCTCCGCAAGAGGCTGTTTCCATGGTTTGAAACCATGATTTCCTGATTACATGACAGCAACTTTACCAATAGCGTCAAGGCTCCCCTTGTAACGTAAACTCTATTAATAATAGAAAAAGATAGATTTGAAGTGAAAAGTTGGAGAAAGATATTAAAGGGTATATATACTTCAAGATCAAGACATTGTTCCCAATCCAAAGGAAGAGGGTCTTTAAGTTGAAGATCAACACTTGCTTGAATCATATCTTGCTTCCTCTTCATTGGAAGGTTGACTACTTCAGATTCATAATTGTAGCTTTTACCAACAGATGGAGCCAAGGAAAGTTCAGGAAATTCCATAACTATATTCAAATATAATCTCTCAACAAATTCATCAACTTGTTTTTTTCACTTCTTCTTTGCTTTGTTATGAAGTGTACTCTTATGTATGTGCAAACTTATAGGAGGGGAATAGAAGAGAAAGGACAAGCAAAATTTAAAGCATCAGGAGTTGGACAAACTAAATTCCTTTACTTAACTTTGATATCTAAATTTTTTAATTTTTTTTTTTTTTTTTTTTTTTTGCAGGGGGTCATGCAAGAAGGTGAGTATACTTAAATTGCCTTTATCAAACACATTTAAAGGAGGGCAGGCCAAGCATTTAATGAGACAAGTAGATATCTCTTTAATGCCCAAAATCCTACTCTCTCATATTGCATTAAAAATCCCCTCTACAGATGAAACATTAACACCTCAATTTATTGTGGTGTTTGCATTTCAACAATTTCCTTTAATGAAAGGAAAAACAAGAAAATATATAGTAAAGAACATTAATTATTTTCCTAAGCAAAGGTCCTTCAAGAATAGTGTGACCTGCAAAATAAATTTTGTTGTCTAATGTTAATATACTTGTGCCTCGTTAACCGGTGGGACTATGACGTTATTTTCGGTGGCGGATCTAGGATTTTAGTTTTGTGGGTGCTTAACTTTTCTTGACGTAAAGTTACTATCAATCCCATCATATAAGTATGCAACTATTTAAATACAATAAAAAAAAATTTAATTAGAAAATCATTAATATTATAGACGCCGTGAAATTGTGATGGATAACACAATTAGCAAGAAAAGATCTGTGGATTTTGCGGTTGGGGAAGGATTCTTTATTTTTCTAAAGCAAATTTTCTTTTTCTTTCTTTGCTATAATTAATTAGATAAAGTAAGAAAAGAAAAGCAAAAAAAGAAGAAGATAAAACAAGGTCAGAAGCAAAAGAATAAAAGTAGTATTGGCTCAAAAAATTCGCTAGTGAAAACTGAAAAGAATAAAAAGAGGACCTCATAAAACAAAGTCAGAAGCAAAAAAATAAAAGTAATATTGGCTCAAAAATTGGGGTAAAAGAAAATGTTTGATAATATAAGAAAAATTTGAGGGAAAAAAACTTGCAAGGAGTGAGATTAAATCCCTCACCCTTTGGCTTTTATAGTGCTCCAGCACCCATCATAAATCAAAGCACCCACTTAGCTCTCTGTTACTTGGGTGCTTGCTGATTTATTGTATCATTTTTCTTAAATTCTCTATATAATTATACATACTTCGAGTCGAGGTTAATGGGTGCTCGAGCACCCGGAACACTACATGTAGATCCGCCTATGGTTATTTTCTCCGGTCCACTTAACTGATTTTTTGATTTGTTTTTTGTTTTGTGATTCATAATATTTGATTTGTTCAGATATTAAGAAGGAATTAACTTTTTATTCTAAAGCTCTTGGAGTAAAGAGCCTAATAATTCTTGTTAAATTTTTAATGAACATATTAAGATTAAGACCATTTTATTGTTCATTAATACTGAAAGGTAAATTTCTTAATATGTGTGAGAACAACTAAAAAATCAATTAAAATGGACCGGAGGAAGTAGTTAAAACCACCACCTTCATCACACATAGTTCATTCATTAAACACGACAATTAATGTCTTCAATTATCAAAAAGAAAAGTACTGTATCTAATGTCATTTTATATGTTCAAGGGATCAAAAATAACAGAAAAGATAACTGAACATAAATGAAGAGGTTAACTGAAGGTCTCCACTAGAAAGGTATGGTAATTCGTAACTTAAATTTTAGGTAGGAAAAAAAATAAAATAATAACAACAACGAATTCAGTGTATTCCTACAAGTATTTTTTTTCTTTTACGAGAAAAAATAAAATACAACCGAAAATATACCGACCAATCCAGTCGCAAAGCCCTAAAGATATACTGCGTCCCAGATTGTCCCATTTTCGACCTTTTCAATCGGAAATTTCCGACTATTTCAGTCATAGATGTTTTGCGACCAAGTATTTTTCGATAGATCATTTTATGTCGGGAATCCATCGAAAAAATTTGATTTCGGATCGAATTTACTATTTTCTAGTAGTGAGAATTCACGTCATAGTAAATTTTGCCATATTATAACACAACATGTTGCATGGCACAAGGGAAAAAATAACCTTTTAGGTTACTTTCATTCTCTCTTGTCCGTAAGTATATCTGCTAAGGTATTCTTGTCTCGCTCTCTCGTTTTGTCTATGAATTTGTAATTTTAAAGATGGAATGAGAAAAGGTAAATAAAGACCTTAGCCGAAAGCATAGAATTTCCAAAGCCAAACAAGAACACGTGCAGCAGGATAGGTATTCTCGAAAAAGAAAAAAATAAAAACAAGCAGGAGCTAAGATAAGAGCAACTAAGATTATAAATCTGAAAAAAATTATTAATCGAAATTTAATTTGAAGTATATGGAGTGTAAAGTCATTAATCAAAATTGATTTTATTTATATGCTTTTTTTGTGGTAATTATGAAGAGGATTTTCTCCTTTACACAGCGTAACAGAAGCTGATACTTATATGTTAGGTGTGGAGCCTGATTAATATGTGATTTACTATCATATATTAATGTTCATTCTCTGTTTATTCTCTGTAATTGTAAATACTCTTCATTATTAATATATATCCCACCGCCGTGGAAGTTAACCCAAGGGGGTGTTACGACGAATTCAGTCTCTCACCTGTTACTCTCTCTCTCTACCTCAACTTTACTCTCTTCAAGATTTCTTCATCTTCTTCACCATATCAGTGTGTTTGAGTGAATCGATCTTAACATTATATATATAGTAGTACACTCTTCTCGTACTCCCAATGGATAGCCATTGCAATATTTCCTTTTATGAACGGACGTATTAACTTCCTTTCTCTGAAATCCTAATTTGCAATTAATGAGAAGTTGGGAAACTGCACCTATGAATTCATTAAAGAGAGGAGGAGGATGAGGAGGAGGAGTATATATTATCTACACCTCATTTATTGGTATGTGACAAGTACTTGCAGTTAGCCTGCAAACCTAGTTGGATACTCTTCAATTGGGAATTCACATCAATTTAGGTTTACCTTGCACTTTACATTGTTGTAACTACAGTAAAAGCTACTATGTCCGTTTCATATTATGTATCGTGTTTTTTTGTTATATGTGTAACAGTCCAAGCCGCCGCTTAACCGATGTGGGATTCACCTAAGGCAAACCGTACACTCACCCCCCCTTGGGACTCAGCGTCCTCGCTGAGGTTTGCCTCACCACCGGCCCGGCACAGGCTCTGATACCAACTGTAACAGCCCAGGCCACCGCTTAACCGATGTTGGATTCGCTTACACCAATGTGGGATTTGCCTAAGGCAAGCCTTACACTAACAGAGCTTTCTTAAAAAATATTAATTTGGAAAGTGATTGGACTATTCTATCCTTATTTATGTCATAGGATATAATCTCTCTTTATTGAATATTTATTTTATTTATGTGTTATCTCCATCTTCAACAAAAATTATTACTAAAGATAAAAAGAGAAAAAAATAATTAATTTTATCTTGAACTTTTAAAATGATAAATAATTTGAGATAACTATTTTTAATAACCACGATTATTAATATAAAACAGAAAGAGTACGTATTTGGAGAGGAATATCTCCTCCGGTCTATTTTAAATGTATCAAATTTAATTCAAAACAAGTTTCGTTTTAGAAAATCAAGTGCAATTTCATAAAAGAATAGTTATTTTTGACATTACTATATATAAAAAGTTTATTCCTTTTTCTTACGGCGCGCAATGCTAACATGTTGACACGATTGTGCCAGAATTGATGCAGTCACTCCAAGGGTCCAAAAACTTTGACTCGACACACCATCGATTTGAGTAGGGCGTAGGTTTGAGCGATTTTAGGCGGATCAAAATGGATTGAGTTAATTATTTAGCTAAAATTTTGGTGGGGTCTAAATAGGTTAAATTTGGGTCATAGCCCGATCTGTCCAGCTCGTATGAAGTTTTACTTATTATATTTTATTTTCTTATGAATTGTATAATTACTAAATAAGATTTTTTTTGTTATGCTCATATATAACATATTAAGAAAAGAAAAATTATTTTAAAGATATTTTGACAAAGTTACTCATAGATCAAATTAAGCTTAAAATCAACGCAACTTTAAATGAGTTGAGATAAATTAGATATAAATTAAATTTAATAAATAAACGAATTTTAGACGAGTTGTACGGATCATTTAAACTTAGGCCAAATTTGACAGCCTTAGATTTGACGCAGTTGCCACATCACCTAAAATGTTGGTTTCTTCAAGATTTGAGGTACTATTAGTTCTAATTATACAATTTAATTTGTTTAAGTTTGAGGTGATTGAATATCGCGATATAGTGGAATCTTAGATAGACTTCTCAAATAACTGAAGGAAAAAAAACCCAGATAAATTGCTGCATTATTCTAATACTATTACTTAGAGAAATTAAACAAATTATAAGGCCATCTCTAATCTTGCACCATTTTTTGCGCCAAATGCTATTTTGGTATAAAAAATGATATTTTGGAGCTTCAACCTTGCACTATTTTTTGTACGGTTTTGGTGCACGAATAGTTTTGCACCAAATTTGGTGCAACACTATTCATTGCACCATTATTATTCATTAATAATTTATTATTTTTTTTTTATTATATAATACTTTTAATTTAATATATTATAAATTTTAATTTTTATATTTAGATTCCTAATATACCTATTCATCTACACCATTACTATTCATTAATATTTTATTATTTTTTTTATTATATAACACTTTTAATATGTATAACGTATATATTTGTTTACAATTTATATTATTTAAAATTTTATAGTGCAAAATAATTTTATATTAAATGATTATATAACAAAGGATTATGAATTACATGGGATGGATATGTAAAAAAGAAAAAAAAGAAAGGATTTTTTTTCTGAAATTACAAAATAAAATTTAAGTAAAAGAAAATAATATAATATAAAAAAGAGAGAAGAATATAAAAAGAATATTTTTTTTAGTGCAATGATGCAATGGGTTGGAGTTAATTTGTACCATTTTAATATTTATATTATTTTGGTGCAAAAAATAATGCAATGGGTCGGAGATGCCCTAATAGAATTGGATAAGGCTTAAATTTGTGCCTTCTCACCCGGCCACCAGGTCCACCATACAAAACCATATGTTTCCAATCAACCCCAGCATTTTCAACATCTACGGCGTTGTATAAATTAGGACTATCTACATATGTTGTTAATTTAGCGATGTTCTTTTTTTTAATCAAATTCACTATGCAGTATGCATAGTGTTAATTTTCATATATATAATATAAAGTACAGAAATGGAGGGGGACATAAACCTTACCTCCTGATAGAAAAGGTGTACACTCTTGATCTTCCAAACTTGACGACCAAATATGCCTAAATAGCTATGATGGGTTAGACCTATGATGATGTAATGATTGTCTATCTTATAACATCGATAGACAATCATATGCACAAAAACAATGTGAAGTGGATCTAGGTCAACTATACAAAAAAATACATGTGTTCCTAAATCTACCAAGTGAATGATTTGAAATAGTATCCTCCCTGTACGATAGGATCTATTTCTAGCAAAAAATGACGGTCTTCTAAGTGATGTGCCATATAGTAAAAGATAGCAATCTTCAATTTTACTTTGGCTTTAATAGCAATCTTCAACTTTGCTTCAACCAATGTCTATATTTTCGCCTTTATCGCTTAAAATTGTAAATTTATCAATTTAAATAAATGAAAATATGTTTGTATTGAGTCGGATAAAATGTACGCAATTGATTTTACTTACTCTTCAACCAACTTGTAGAATATTTGATCCTTTAACAATTTTCAATCGACATGCACTATATTGTTGACCTTCGACATGAGGATTATATACAGCGGCCGCCATGGAAGCTCCTCCAAATTTGTTTCTTGGATTATCGTCATCAGTATGAACAGTCGCAATCTAAAGAGAATAAACAACAATATGATTTAGAAAATTCCACACATACTGATAATAACATAACCTATTTCTAATCAGTACAAGGTAGTCAAAACTGTCTAGATATATCTTTCTGCTGATGCCAAAACAAGATCATTATTGCTTGCAAGAGGATATATCGAAGGCAAACCTGAGGACGGTAATTGTGATTTTTTAATAATGGATAATTAAATGCAAGTTGTTTGTAAAAGTCAACACAATCATATATATCGTTAAATTAAAATTAAAATATAAATAATTCACTCATTGCTCTATAATCCTTCGATTCATTATCATTTTTTACATCATAAAAAAAAATGTTCACTCAGAGATGTGTACACAGTGGCGGATCTACGTGGTGTAATGTGGTTGTCCAAGCTTATTTTTTATTAGATTTAACAAAATTTGCATAGATAATTATAAAAATATTTAAATAATATTGAGTGAACACTCATGATTAAATTCTTTTTTCCTCTTTTTTATTGAGCATCCATAATTTTAAAATCTTAAATCCGTCACTGTATGTACAGGAGGATGATTTCTTTCCTATACATAAATTGCTAATTGAATTAAAACCTTAAGGGCATTTCTAGCTAGTATGAACGTCGATATGTGGGTAGTGAAGAGTGTAAAAAATAAGAAAAAAGAAAAAGATCATTTTATATAGAGCCCAAACATTCATAAAATTTCAGATATATCAAACTAAGTAAATTAAAATAGTATGAAAAAAGCTCCGAACCCCGCCCTTCGAGTGGGGGCTCCCGCCTCCCACACCCCCCTGGCAACCTCAGCGCGTAAATTGATCCGCATAAACATTAATATATAACAGTGCATCACATATTAATCAAGCTCCACACCTAACATAAAGTGCTCCATCTACAACTATTTCTCGATTTACAAGTACAAAGGCAGGACATAGCAAGTTGAAACAAGCATTTTCACCATCCTGAAAGTATGAAAAGAAAAGTTTAAGGGAGCAAAAGAAATTATGAAAATTTTAAAATGCTAACTAATCATATTAGTTAGGGACTTGCCTGGAAATGTATGTATAACTTAGTCGCGTTGTCACCATACAAGGTAGGATCAAACCTAAAAAGCAAATAGGAAATAATGTTAATTGTAGCTCACTTCTTTGTTTAAGTATGTAAATAGGAAAAGAAGTAATTCCCAATGAAGAGCTATTTCACTTACTCTCTAACCGACTTGTATAATATTTGCTCCTTTAATTATTTTCAATGGACATTCACTATGTTGGTTGTTAGGTGTGGAACCTGATTAATATGTGATGTACTGACATATATTAATGTTCACGCGGAAGTTTATTCTATGTAATTGTAAATACTCTAAATTATTAATATATATCCCACCGCCGTGGAAGTTTACCCACTAGAGGGTGTTACCACGAAAAAAAAAGCAGTCTCTCTATTACTCTCTCTCTCTAACTCAACCTTACTCTCTTCAATATTTCTTCTTCTTCTTCTTCTTCATCAGATCAGAGTGTTAGAATGAATCGATCCTAACAACGTGACCTTCGACATGAGGATTATAGATACTTGTTGTCATCGCGCCTCCTCCAAATTTGCTACTTGGATTGTCTTCAATATGAATAATTGCAAGCTGAAGAGAATAAAAATATATAGGATCACTTAAATTTGAAAATTTTCACGAAAATCTAGGAATAATTTAAACATATTTCTAATTCAGTGATTTACTCTTGATTTAGGAATGTTTACATAATTACATCAAGGCTTATCCGAGAGTGAGACCATTGTGGGATAAACAAGATATTCATGGACACAGTGACAGAGCCAGAAAATCTATACAACGTATTTAAAAAGTACTAAAGTGTCACACCTAAATTTTGAACCTGTCACTTCACATGAATTTCTTCTTATATCAAAGGAATTCAATAATTCATATATAACCAAGAATATTTGTTTTTCCTCTATTTGGGCAGGCAGTACAAAAACCAAATAATCATGTCATTATGTTGTGTGTGTGTACAAAACCAACCAGGATTGTTGGATAATGGCTGCTATCTGCTTATTAATGAAAAAGAGGATTGCGTGAGACGACAATCTCAAAACTGAAATGCAAAAAGGATCAAATAAAATATTAAATAATTGTATGATAAATTATGATACGCGTACTAGTACTTGCATTGCGGTCCGTCCATTAGTTCGATGATACTACAGCTACTACTGCAACTGCAAGAACAGCTATTGGAAAAAGATCCAACACTATAGTCTCGCCCACAACGAGGAAGTTTGAGATGAATGGGAAAAAGAGAATCATGGAAATGATAACTAGGAGACCGACTGAGGCGATCAGAGAACGAACGAAAGATAAGAGCGTGGGATCAAAGAGAAAAAAATGAGATGAGGAAAGGCAAAGCTATTAATCTACCTCTGAGGTAGAGGTGAAATTTCACCTTCAAGATTTCGATTAATTGAATCTCTCGCCCCTACTTCTACTAAAGCTAGTTCCCCGTTTATTGTCCGTTAATAATGAATGATCGAATGCAGGTTGCTTATAGAAGTTTACGCAATCATATATATCACCATATTCAGTCTGTTAGTGATAAATTTAAAGTATTAATGTTTTTACGTTATACCAAAGAGGTAAAGAGTATAATTAATTAGCAGTGTATATATACAAAGTGGGCATATGATATGGATTTAAAAATTAATGAAAAGGTCATTTGAGAAACAAAACAATTATCTCCAAGGCAGATTAATGGTACAGAGATATCAGAAATTCAAAAACACCCATTGAATAAAGAACGAGAGAACTTAAAAATAAAAATTAAAAATAAAAATAAAATGCAAAATTAAGTTACAAAGAGGAATAGAATTACCAAAAATTAAGTTACAAAAAACAAGTGTTTTCAATTATTTTAGTAATATCCATAGAGGAGATTAATTATTCTTGTGTAGGAGTATTAAAGATTGTCTAATACTTCTATGTTTTTATCTTTTTGGGAAAAGTGTGAACTAATGCAATGACATTACCATAAGGAGATTATTTAACTAAAGTGGAAAAATAATTTCAATTTTTGAAGATTAATTTAGCTAGGATCTTTTGTTGTCCAAATTAATTTTATTTTTATTAAAAATTGAATAATTTTAAAGGGTAGCTAAATATTAATTAGCGGTTTAAAAAGTAGCAATTTTGTTGAAGTTTGAACTCCCTTATATGTTCTTCATTACATTCCATCCAAGACGAATTAATTGCAGAAATAGAATATCATAAGGGATAGTCTTGAAACTTTTGGCCCCAAAAAACAAAATTTTAAAAAAATAATCTCACAGTATAATATGTTGGAAGTTCATACACAGGTGCTTCAATCTCCAGTATATTATACTGGAACTTTTCGTGTGCTGGAGTTTCAACATAATATGTTGGACGTTGATATATAGGTGCACTAATCTCCAGTATATTATACTGGAACTTTCCGTGTTGCAGCAAAATAGTGGCTAATTTTTAATGACTTTGCAAATGCTAGTTGTTTTTTAATTACCAGTCCGAAAACTGACTAGCCCGTGCTATTTTCACCGATTCCAGTGTGGGGGAAGTGCATAGTTAGCCACTATTAGAGCTGATTTACTCTTAACCCACTGTTTAAAATGTATTTATTCTTTAGTCATTGTTTTAATAAACTTTACTCGCCCGAACGAAAATACCCCTATGCTAGACATGGTGTCCTCAACTTCATGAGTGCTTTGTAAATATTAAGGACAAGGTGTCTGGAATTAGCACCTCCTGTTTTAAACTTTTGAACATCCTGTCCTTAACTTCATATGTGTAGTGTAAATGTTAAAGACGTGGTGTCCTTAACTTCATGAGTGTTGTGTAAATATTAAGGACATAGTGTCCTTAACTTTATGAATGGTGTCTTGGACGGAATGTAAATATTACATTATGTCCAAGACGAATTAATTGCAGAAATAAAACACCATAAGGGATAGTCTTGAATTTTTAGTCCCGAAAAACAAAATCTTTAAAAAATAATCTCACCTTAATTAAAAAACTCCGTTGGACAAAACCTGTTGCCCATTAGGCATAAGTTCTAGTGCATATAAGTTAGCTTTGCATATCAGGCTGAAGTCGGGGATATTTCAATAAGTTACAAATATTGAAGATAGTGCAATATGTTGCCTATTACACGACTTCTTCTTTTTTCTTTTAAAAAAAATAAAAATTAATCATGATCAAGTTCAATTTTATTTCTCTAACAAGCGGCCATTCATATTCATAGTGGTTGAGAGAGTCCTTCATGCCACTAGGTCAAGGGTTCGAAGCTGACGCTGTCAATTATATTTTTTAATAATAATTCAATAACAATTATTTTTCGTTAAATATATGTAAAATATTAGTTTGTAGATTACAAGATAATTTTTTATACAGTATGGGAAAAAGTTGTAAACAATACATGCATGCAACTTCTACCTAATACATCACAACTTATGATCAATTTAACACGATAGGTAGAACGAATTCTTAATTCTTACGAGAAGATTGTTTTAAAATTTTATTCTTTACTTATGGGGCCATTCTTGTGTATCACCCATAACTTATGCCTAATGAGTAATCTGAATATGTAGATTATTTATATATATTAAATAAATTTTTAACACAATAGATCCTACTTTAACATTCATATCTATAGAATTTTATTATGAAACTAGCCGCAGCTTGTCAAAGTAAAAGTTAGATTAAGTCTCGGCAAATGATATGTTTTCTAAGTTTAATGTTTCATATCCAGTTTTACAAGTTTTGCATTTAAATATTTAATGTTTTCTTTAAATGTACTTTATGAAATATTGAAGCTTATATTATTACTCCCGTATTCCAGAGTTTCAAAGACATTGCTCATAAATAGACAGGTTTTATTGAAATTGTATCCAACCTGTTATGTGTGGAGCCTGATTAATATGTGATGTACTGTCATATATTAATGTTCACGCGGATTAACCTTTTAGGCTGTACTGTTCATTCTCCATTTATTCACTGTAATTGTAAATACTCTTCATTATTAATATATATCCCACCGCCGTGGAAGTTTACCCAAGGGGGTGTTACCACGAATTTAGACTCTCACTTGTTACTCTCTCTCTCTAACTCAACTTTAATCTCTTCAACATTTCTTCCTCTTCTTCATCAGATCAGAGTGTTTGAGTGAATCGATCCTAACACAACCTCTTACATGGGACAACTTAATTACTTGTGTTAGATATTGTGGATTCATGTTTAGAGATTTTATTTTATTCATTTATGTCCATAGAGGTTCCAGTAAAACTGGGGGGAGGTCTAATCATGTGGATGTGATTTATATTTTCTAACTCTCATATTCATTTAACACTTATGTCATTTGGCCAAATGCCTAGTTATATTTTGAGTTAAAACAAAGATTTTTAACCAAACAACTCAAGATGGTATTTTTTAATGTTTAAGTCATATCTCAAATCTTGAAATAATCATGCATAAATAGACAGGTTTAAGGTGCCGATTACGTTGGTCTTTTTGGGGCATGACGGTTAAAAATATAGGTGGTTTCCTATTTTTTTTAAAAAAAGACAGAAGAAGAAAGAAAGAAAAAGTTTCTCAATAGGATTTGTAAGGTAAGGTTTAGCTCAGTATGTGTTTGCTTAGATCTTAAGCTTTTGGACACACCCGAACGGCTATTAGATTATATGCCCTCGTGAGACGTTATTGCCAGCAGCTACACCATGACTCCTCTACATGAGGCTACTACAGAGGCAATGTGAGGCGCATAAGAGTAATTATATAGCCAAGGCATATAGGCGACACTAATCGAGCTTCTGTCCCCCTTACTTGTACTTTTCCTTTGCAAGTTACTTTTACTATGAATAAATACTTATAATTTGCCAGAAAATTGAAACAAAATACAAAAAACATAAAAAGACACTGCACCAACTTTCTTGCATTATTTTGAACAATTAATCAAATTACCATAAAATGGCTAGACTTAACTAAAAACTCATGCCTGCTCACAATCCACCAGGTCCACCATAAAACATTGTTTGTTCCAACAAATCAAAACTAAATATTATATCATACAAATTGGGGTCGTCTATATAAAATAGCAAGTCGCGTGCCTCAATATAGTCACCCTTATCACTTAAAAGTGTAATATTTCTGCAATATCCATCATAATTAACATCATTAATAGGTAAAAAGCTCGAACCCATAGGTGGTTCAGGTATTCCTGGTGGACTATATACGACTCCACCCCATTGAACACTTGTTGCAAAATAGTCAAAATCATTAAACACCTCTCGAGGCCAAAAACCAATTGGTGTATTAGTCTCTGTAAAGAATAACCACCAATTTCCTTCATTTTGGTCCTATTTTCAATAGTAAAAAATGGTTAATAAATAAAGGTCAAAATTACTTTTATGCTTGAATTAATTCTTCTACTTACTCAAAGGTAGAATAAGTAAAGAAAAGTTACCCAATTTATCGAAAGTCCTATCTCATATATTTTTCCTCCACGTTGTGAAACGATATCAAATGCTCCATCTATAGCTTCTACTGGATTTATAAGTATAAAGGCAGGACATAACAAGTTGAAACAAGCATTTTCACCATCCTGAAAGTATGAAAAGAAAAGTTCATTTTGATGGCATTGAATCGGAAGATAGCCTATCTAAGAGAAGACGAAATAGCAAGTACAAAGGCGGGACATAGCAAGTTGAAACAAGCATTTTCACCATCCTGAAAGTATGAAAAGAAAAGTTCATTTTGATGGCATTGAATCGGAAGATAGCCTATCTAAGAGAAGATGAAATAGCAAGTACAAAGGCGGGACATAGCAAGTTGAAACAAGCATTTTCACCATCTTGAAAGTATGAAAAGAAAAGTTCATTTTGATGGCATTGAATCGGAAGATAGCCTATCTAAGAGAAGACGAAATAGCAAGTACAAAGGCGGGACATAGCAAGTTGAAACAAACATTTTTACCATCCTGAAAGTATGAAAAGAAAAGTTCATTTTGATGGCATTGAATCGGAAGAAAGCCTATCTAAGAGAAGATGAAATAGCAAGTACAAAGGCGGGACATAGCAAGTTGAAACAAGCATTTTCACCATCCTGAAAGTATGAAAAGAAAAGTTCATTTTGATGGCATTGAATCGGAAGATAGCCTATCTAAGAGAAGATGAAATAGCAAGTACAAAGGCGGGACATAGCAAGTTGAAACAAGCATTTTTACCATCCTGAAAGTATGAAAAGAAAAGTTCATTTTTAGCCTATCTAAGAGAAGATGAAATAGCAAGTACAAAGGCGGGACATAGCAAGTTGAAACAAGCATTTTCACCATCCTGAAAGTATGAAAAGAAAAGTTCATTTTGATGGCATTGAATCGGAAGATAGCCTATCTAAGAGAAGATGAAATAACAAGTGCTTGAGAAGAAAAGAAGCTGTGAGGGAATGCGCTCTGACTGATATCATTCAGGCAATTCCATTCTTACTGTCCTAGGAAGAAGGAAAGGAAAAGAAATAACGAATTATTTAAAAAGCTATCTAATCATACTAGTTGGGGACTTGCCTGGAAATGTATGAATAACCTAGTCGCATTGTCACCATACAAGGTAGGATCAACCTAAAAAGCAAATAGGAAATAATGTTAAATGTAGGTGAAATGATAGGTCACTTCTTTATTTATGTAGATAGGAAAAAGGAGTAATTCACAATGAAAAAGTCAATTAACTTACTCTCCAACCAACTTGTATCATATTTGCTCCTTTAATTAGTTTCAATCGACATGCACTGCTTTGTTGGCCTTCGACATGAGGATTATAGACACTAGTTATCATCGTAGCTCCTCCAAATTTGTCACTTGGATAACCTCGAGTATTAGCAATTGCAAGCTGAAGAAAGTATATAATAAATGTAGGATCACTTAAATTTGAAATTTCTTTATGAAGAGCTAGGCTTGATTTCAACATATTCCTAATTAAGTGATAGCTTGGGAAGCTCGGATCCAATCAAGATCCGAACAACAATGAGCACTCAACTACTAGTAAAAAGAGAGACCCTTCTCGACCAGACGAAGGAGATATGAATTCCATTTAGGCGGGTCAGGGCTTGATTTCCTATATATTTAGCAATGTTTACATAATTTTATCAAGGCTTATTCGAGCATGATGACATACCCTCGTGCTATAAACAAGATGTTCATGGATATTAGTAGCATGGCCAGAAATTTAAATAAGGGGATCCAAAAAATACTAGCTCCTAATCAAAAGCAATTTTTGAACCTTCTTTGCTTTATGTCAGAGAGATTTAACAGTTTAATTATATATAACCAAAAATAATCGTTTTTTCCCTATTTGCGCAGGGGCGGATCCACACTTTCACTGCCGGGTGCTGAAGCACCCATTAATCCCGACGCAGACTCTGTATAATTATATAGAAAATACAGGGAATATTGATATAAAAAACTAGCTAGCACCCATTAAACAAAAAGTGTTGTGGGTGCTTTGGTTAAGAGGTGAAAATAGAATGTACAAATATAAAGTGGTTAGGGATCGATTCTTGCTTGAACCAATTTTTTTATATGGTGCGAAATAATTTTTTAAAAAAATACTTCACTGCCAGTCAAGTGCCAACTATTTCTTTTTCCCTTTTTATTCTTTTCCTTGTTGACTTCTTGAGGGCCTTTCCTTTATTTTATCTTTCCCTTTTTAGTTTGCTATGTAGAGAGTAAGATATTTGTAACTGTAAGCAATGATGCTATTATCGATCGTTTTCAACATATGAAAAGTCGTCGAGCACAGTTGTAACTCTTGACTAGATATCTTTTTCTATAAAGTATCATTATTAGTAGTTCATTGTGGCTAGTGAATATAAGTATTTTTTTGCTAATGATAATATTAACCGTAGTTTTTCTATTAAATATTTTTACAACTGTATTTAGACAGACGATAGTTGTGAACTTATACTATATGATGGGTAGAAACTTTTCGCTTAAGAGAATGAGCACCCACGACCTCAAATTCCTGGATCCGCCACAGTATTTGCGCATACAGTACAAAAAACCATATAACCATGTCATTATGTTGTGTGTGAGATTGAAGAAAACCAACCAGGACTTGTTGGACCATGACGTTGGCTATCAGTTTATTAATGAAAAAGAAGACTAAACTAATGCAAAAAGGATAAAATAAAATAAGTTTAAATAAGTATGACAAATCATGATATGTACCTTGTACCCTTGCAAAGGTTTATATCTTCTCCTTTTTGAATCAATAGAATTTTCCTTCTGTGCAAAAGTAATAGTATAAGGTAATAATGTAAGATATGTTATACTAAAAAGCTAAACTTAGTTTGTGATAGGAAATGATTCTTTTTTTTTTTGGGCAAATTATAAGATTTGATTCATAATAAAAGCAAATCGCAAAGGAAAAGTACAAGTAAGGGGGACAAAAGCTCGATTAGTGTCGCCTATATGCCTTGGCTATATAATTACTCCTCTGCGCTTCACATTGCCTGTATAGCAGCCTCATGTAGAGGAGTCATGGTGTAGCTGCTGGCAAAGTCTCACAAGGGCATATAATCTAATAGCCGTTGGGTGTGTCCAAAGGCATATCACTTAAGCAAACACATATCGAGCTAGCAATATAATGATATATAGTGAATTATGAATTGTATTAGAACCAACTTTGTTAACTTAGAACAACATTATCTTACATGAGTAAGTGAACTTTTGACCATGGCATCTTCTGGTGGTGGCAAAAGTTTATGTCTAATAAGATCTTCTTTGGTGGTTCTTCTGATTGGAACAGTTCCAACAGGACAGCCTCCATCTGGTAATCCTGTTCTTGGCAACCTTTGACTTGTTGAAATAGTTGAATCGCTCTCTTTCATAAATGAGGGTTTCATCTGTCTCATTCGAAATTTCTTTATATAATTCAACACACACACACACACACACACACACACACATATATATATATATATATATATATATATATATATATATATATATATATATATATTCAGAACTAAAAATAACAAGTGATTGCAAGAGGAGATATTGGAGGCAAACCCGAGGTACGTAATTGTGATTCTTTAATAATGGATGGTCAAATGCTGGTTGCTTGTAAAAGTCCACACAATCATATATATCGCCATATTTTGTCTGTTGGTAAAAACACAAAAATATTAATGATTTACTTCGTACAAAAGAGAATTAACAATATAATGCATACGAAGTGGACATGTGTGTTAGGATCGATTAACTCAAACACTCTGAACTAATAAAGAAGATGAAGAAATCCTGAAGAGAGAAAAAATTGAGAGAGAGAAAAACGCGAGACACTTATTTCGTGGTATCACCCCGTTAGGGTAAACTTCCACGACGACGGACGATATATATTAATAATTTAGGGTATTTACAATAACAGAGAATAAAAGGAGAATAAACAGTACAGTCTAAAAAGTGGGTTGGGGCGCTGCCCCGAACCCACCCTTCGGGTGGGAAGCTCCCGCCCCCAACACCCCCCAGCAACCTAAGCGCGGAAGTTGATCCGCGTGAACATTAATATGTAACAGTACATCACATATTAATCAGGCTCCACACCTAACAATATGGGATTGCCGTTTTAGCTTTTTAGACGCGTACCTTAATCGTTTTAATTGCAGGCTTATTTAGAAGCTTTAGTCGCTTCTCCAACTCTAAGTCTTCTTGACTTGGTACGTTTGTTCCTCGAACCCCAGCATAGCTCAAGCATAGAAAGAGCATCAACAAAAATTGTTCTATAATCCGTCGATTCATTATCATTTTCTACATCATAAAAAGAAAAGGTTTCATTCAGAATATAAACATTGTCATAAAGATGCGTATAGGAAGAAATTTAATTACATTCATGTAAAATAATTTGCAATATTTTCTTCACGCTTCACTAATAAACAAATTTCTAGCTATTGAATTTTCATCTAGATCTGTATTTTACAGTCATTTTATTCTCTGGAAAACTTCTTAAAGAAAAACGGAGAAGAATAATAAGAATAAGAAAAATCCTTGCTAGTCTCTAAACTGTATGATCTTCTATAGGCGATCAAAAGCATTTTCAAGGTGAATTTTCGCCAAATAGTTAATCGTGACAATAAATTTGGAAATCAATTTTCGCAAGAACTTCTAACCCTCTTTTAAGTTTTTCAGTGAAATATTGGGACCCACATGCCCGACTAGTCTAGATTCACACAGTGTAGGGCCCGATGAAGGCTAATACTCCCTATTCTCAAGGATTGGACCTGATTTCTCCTGGTTAAGATAGAGGGATCTCAATCATCCCATTATACCCCTCGGTGATGTTTGGTACATATCATTCTAAAATAAAGCATAGAAGGAAAAACAAACATAGTTATATGTACATGAGGCTGCTATACAGGCAGCTACATCATGACTCCTCTGCATGAGGCTGCTATACAGGCAATGTAAGGTGCAGAGGAGTAACTATATAGCCAAGGCATATAAACGATAATAATCGAGCTTTTATCCCCCTTGCTTGTACTTTTCCTTTACGGTTTGATATATGTAGGTAGTGGAGAGTGCAAAGGAAAAAAGAAAAAAAAGAAGAAGGGAAAATGAGTATCTTATATGAAGAACAAACATTCATAAAATTCCAGATATATCAAACTAAAGTAAATGAAAAAAGAAGGACCAACACTTACTTGATTCACCAAGATTAAGTTAAAGTTGAATTTCATTAACAATTCTTGCCCAGGCTACTACTTTGACGATTTTATACTTGGAATTTGCAGTGTTTTCAAATATAAAAGTCAATAAATTATAGTAATCCATAGGATAATTAAAGATTACCAAATACTTTTATGTTTTTAAACACTTACTTTTTGTGGAGGGGAGTGTGAACAAATCCAATGACATTGCCATAACGGGATTATTTAATTAAAGTGAAAAAAATTATTCCAGTTTTGTAGATTTTTTTCCTTAATTTAATGGATATTTATTGACCTCTAAAAAAGCAAAGTTCCTGAAGCCAATTTTAGAAACTCATCGATTAGTATTTATAATTTAATTGATCTTGAATGATTCTCTTCTTTTGTTTTTAAGAGTTTGAAAAAAATTAACTTTAAATTGTTGTCTTATTTAGTTTTTTATTTTTCCGCCTGAATTAGTGGAGTTTTTCCTCTGTGCAAAAGTAAGGTAATATTATAAGAGATGTTATACTGGGAAGCTAGATTTAGTTTGTGATCGGGATCCTAAACTACGTCCATCCAAGTATTCTTGCCCTTATCCTTTGGGTCGAGCACAACTTTCCGAGCGCTAGATTCAAGCAACTTCATACCACTGTGAATCTTACAGTATTTTTGTTAACTCTATCCATACTATTGAAATTCAAAAACAGGAAAAAGAAAATAGCAAAAGATTTTGAAAAAGGGTAAATTCGTTAAGTATATAAGTTAGAAAAAAATAATCCATCACCAGAAATTTTAAAGTCGAAATGCTTGAATTTAAAATAAAAAAAAAAAGGTTTTAAAGCAGGTCGCCTTTTAGGCAGGCGACCTATTGGAATTCCATTTTTTATTTTTATTTTAAAAAATATTCTTCTCTATATGCTTCTTCCTTTTATCTTCTCTTTCCATTCTTGGCCTTGCAGAATGATATGTTTTAACAAATTTTAAACAGATTAAGCAATTAAATTCATGCAAATTCTAACAAAATTAGTAATTTTACGTTGGAGTTAGAAAAGATAGAAGTTTTAAGAAAAAAAAAAGGGACGAAGACAAAGTAGGTTATAGGTGGGTGATTTGGAGTTAAAATAAAAAAATAAATGGTAAAATAAAATTAAGGAGTAATAAGTGAGCATAATTAGAAAGAAGAAACAGGAAACAATTCCATCACACCAAATCAGATTGTTTCAAAAAATAAAATTTTTCATTGTCCTGAAACAATAAATTTAACAATACAACACAATTAATTTTAATAAAACAATCAAAACAGACATTATTTTGAAATAATAATACAACAAGATACGATAAATAACAACCATCCAAACATGCGGTAAAACTTTAACTTAGAGATCATTCTCTAGGTTTGACTAATCTTTGGAGCGGTTTTTTTTAAAAGGTCGTCATAGTTGCTTCTCTTCATTGCGACATGATTTAATTGTCGAGGTTAATTTTCTTTAATATGAAAGAAATTCTCCATATATACGATCAGACATTTTTATAACAATATCGCTATATAATAATTATTTACTATAAAAGCTAAGTTTTTTATGGAATTAATTTTCATACGATGTTATAATATATGTTTTCTATAACATCATTTTGCTATAACAACCAAAAAAGCTGGAACAAATGAGACTGTTATGGAGATGTTTGACTGTATAATCATTTAACTTTAATACAAAAAAGGAAAGTCTGGTACACAAAGCATCTCGTGTTCACGCATGATCTGTGAAGGGCTATACCGTAAGACGACCTACCCTGATGCAAGCATTAGTGGTTGATTCCACTGCTAGAACACGCGATCTAAATCATTTAAATTTAGTACGTTTGTAAATATCTTATGTGTATCGTTTTGATCACTCATAAGATTGCATAGTACTGCAAGCCTAAACAACAATTATATTAAAAAGGAAAGAAAGAAAATGGGTGGTATCATTTACAAAAATATATAGCTTAGAACTTCTCACAAAAAGAAAATAGAAAATAAGGATAAGATGTAGCATTTCTCGAATTACTTAGAGAAATTAAACTAATCGGCAAAATGACCCCGTAACTTAGGGAGAAGGGGTGCTCTGCTATCTTTTGATTAGGAAAGTGGCACATACCGGGGGTAGCATTTTTTATTAAAAACAAAGGACTCTGCTAAGTGATAACACGATGTATAGAGTCTGGCACCTGCCGAGTGCTGGAAGGTGGGAAGGAGAAGTGTTATAATCTTTGAATGGAAGCCCCAGTAAACGGCGGCAGTAACTCTAACTGTCCTAAGGTAGTGAAATTCCTTGTCACATAAGTAGCGACCTGCACGAATAGTGTAATAACTGTCCCGCTGTCTCCGACATGGACCCGGAGAAATTAAATTCTCCCTGAAGATGCAGAATACCAACTGCTAGATGGTAAGACCCTGTGCACCTTAAATAGAGCTTCGCATAATTACAATGGAATTGAACAAGATTAAGGTAAACTTTATTACACCTCACCAGCTCCACCATAAAAGATGGTATGGTTATAACGAATCCCATTATCTGGAACATCTATTACATTGTACAACATAGGACTGGTTGTAAATGTTGGCAATTCACCTAAATTTATGTATTCACCCTTATCATTTAAAGCTGTAATATTTCTGCAATATGCGATAACTTTAGCGTTTCTTATAATAGCGTAAAGCCCTGAACCCATAGGTGGTTCAGGTATTCCTGGTGGACTATATACGACTCCACCCCATTCAACACTTGTTGCAAAATACGCAAAGTCATCAAATACCTCTCGAGGCCAAAAACCAATTGGTACATAATTGTTACGAGTCTCTTCAAGGAACAACCACCAATTGCCATTCTTTATGTCCTACATTTTTCAATAGAGAAAAATATATGGTTAACAAATAAAGATACTAATGCTTCTGCTGAAATCTATGTTGCTCGGATCCTTCAAAAGCATGGTCGAGTGTGTATCGAATTCTTCAAAAATTATTCATACTCAGAAGATTTAACGAGTTGTGTACGGCTAAAATAAAGTTTACCCATATATTGACAAAATCAGCTAAGGGTCGGTCCTGATATCGACAGTGGTTTTGATAATCGAGGTCGATCTATCGATCCCTAGATCTCGAGGCTATGACCTCGAGACCGATATTGGGCTCGACCTCAAGACCGGTATTGGGCTCGAGGCTATGACCTCGAGACTAATATTGGATCCAAGGGTATATACAAAGATGAAATAGTCAATAGATCCGTCGCACTTATCCGCAAATCACGTCTAAAGTCAAGGAGACTGTTCAATCACCAAAAATAGAAGACTTTTGGGTCATAAAGTAGTTTCTTCCTCCTATATATAGGGAGCTTTCATCAATGTAAACATCATCTGAAATATATCTATAGAAAGCATATACAAACTTGTTAGCTCATACTTCAATTTCTCATTTACATACTTCAATTTTATTTCTTCATTCTTCATTTGTTTTTCTCGTATCA
This sequence comes from Nicotiana obtusifolia, assembly GCA_002018475.1. Taxonomy (NCBI): domain Eukaryota; kingdom Viridiplantae; phylum Streptophyta; class Magnoliopsida; order Solanales; family Solanaceae; genus Nicotiana; species Nicotiana obtusifolia. The sequence goes on from MCJB01030506.1 coordinate 94,303, forward strand.
AATATAACTGCGTATCTTTTATCCCACGTACAAATTCAATTGTTATCCGATTTTCGGGGTAAACACGAGTGTCTAACAACATGTTGGAAGGATCCGAGCAACATAGTATGAAGTTATATATAACAGATGTAGAAAAGTTACCCAATTTACGCGAAATCCCCAGTCAAAATGTTTCCCATTAATTTGCGAAATGTGAGGAAATGCTTGACCAAAAGACAGTCGTGTGGTCATAAGTACAAAGCTCGGACATAACAAATCGAAACAGGAATTTGTACCATCCTGAAAATATGAAACATATTATGTTTAATTTGAGGGAGGAACAACTTATAAAATAAAGTAGTTAATTAACCAATATTACTAGTTAGAGACTTACGTCGAAATGTATGAATATCCTTGTCCTGTTATCGCCATATAAAGTAGGGTCAACCTAAGACAAAAAGAAAATAAAAATATTTTTATACGTGTTGACCATTATAACAAAAAAAAAATATATATATATATATACATGTTGACCTGAAAAGGTGAAATTATAAATTCACATATATAAAGTAGCTGATTTGACTTACTCTCCAACCCGTTTGTATAATATTATTTCCTTTAATAAGTTTCAATCGACATGCACTATGTTGTTGACCTACGCTACTAGGATTGTATATAGCAGCTATCATTGAAGCTCCCCCGAACTTGTTATTTGGATTGTCTTCAGTTGTAACGATAGCCCGCTGAAGAGAATAAACAACGATAGCCTGTTAGGGTAAACTTCTACGGCGGCGAGCTATATTAATAATTAAGGGTATTTACAATTACAGAGAATAAAAGTAAAAAGTCTAAAAAATGGGTCGGGGCGCTGCCCCAAACCCCGCCCTTTGGGTGGGAGGCTCCCGCCCCTCACACCCCCGGCAACCTCAGCACGAAGGTTGATCCGCGTGAACATTAATATATGACGGCTCTATACCTAACGTGTACCAAGATCATGTTATTCTGAAAAGGAGGATCACATGAGATGTCTACTCAAAATCAAAATGCTAGTGAAAAAGAGAATACAGTAAAATAAATCCACGTAAAGGTAATATTTGGTAAGTAATATTTACCTTGTACCCTTTCAGAGGTTTAATCCTTCTATCTTTGGTATCAGTGAAGTTGTCTCTCTGTGCAAAAGCAAGATAAACGTTACAAGATATTTTATATATGTACTGGAAAGCTGAATTTATAGTTATCACTATGAACTTTTTCATTATTCTGTTTTCTAAGTTGGAATTAGAACTATAGTGAAAACCCACTTCAACTTTCAAGATTGGGTTGGTGTTACGATAGGCGAGAGGTGTAAGCACCGCGAGGTGTGAAGCCAGATCGTACTAAAGATGGAACCAATTCTATATATAAATTGAAACAACAAAATCTTACATTAGTATGTCGATCGACTGTGTTATCTTCTGGCGGCGGCAAAAGTTTATGTCTAATAAGATCTTCTTTTGTGTATCTTTTAATAGGAACTGTTCCAACAGGACAACCTCCGTCTGGTAATCCAATTGTTGGTAATGTATCACTGGTTGATGCAGTTGAAGCTATCTCTTTCACATATGAAGAGGGTTTCATCTGTTCATTGAAAATTCTTTTAAGTCACGTTAATTGCTCGAATGGGAATCTTAGAGCAACAGTAAGTTACGGGTTTGAGCAGTAAAAACAGTCATTAATGCTTGCATTAGGGTAAGCTGTGTACATCACATCTCTTAGGATTCAGTCCTTCTCCGAATCTTACGTGTACGCGAAAAACCTTATGCACCGAGCTGCCATTTACTCATTGTCATAATTGATACTCAAAAATGATTATGATAAAAAGACATATATATTGCAAACAAACCTGAGGATGATAATTGTGATTCTTCAATGAAGGATGATGAAATGCAGGTTGCTCGTAGAAATCCACACAATCAAATATGTCACCATATTCCGTCTGTTGTTAAAAAACAGTGGACATCATATCATGTTAATCATTTACGTTATACCAAAAGAAATAGCAGGTTATATAAGATATGAATTTCAAGTTATTAAAAGACCAAATTTGAGATAACGAAAAGATACTCTTAGTTGATGAAAGAATTTCAGAAATAAAGATATCAGAGTTTCATGAATACTCACAGTCTCGCACTATCTGAATCTCAAAAAGGCCCACAAAAAACCAAAAAATGAAAATGGAGAACTTAATAACAGAAAAGAAAAAAGAAAAAAGAAAAGGAAAATAAATAAGTGGCCAATATAATTGCCAGAAAAATTGAAAGCCGTAGAAGTGAAAAACCTTCCAAGTAATGCAACATAAATGGGGGTCCAATATCGGTAACAATAATTGGGATGGATCTGGCTCTGATACCATAATAAATGACCTTGGGCCTAACTCAACCCCAAAAGAAGCTTATGAGATGAGGATTGCCCAAGACCATATAAGAAGACCAAAAACCTCAAATTCCACTGATGTGGGACAACTCAACAATAACATTAAAGATACTAAAACACATACCTTAATCGTTTTAATTGGAGGCTTATTTAGAAGTTTTAGTTGCTTCTCTAATTCGAGGTCTTCTTGTTCGGATAACTTTCTTCCTCGAACCCCATTATAGCACAAGCATAGAAAAAGCATCAACAGAAATTGTTGTATAATCATTCGATGCATCGCCATTTTCTAAATATTAGAAAAATAATATTCATAAAATACTCGATACATTAATTTAAACTAAACGAAAAAAGTAATAAAAAAAATACCAGTCACTTGATTCACTAAGAGCCTTAGAGGTTGAACTTTGCTTAGCATTATTCTTTTCTAACTTGCTATTAATATGGATTTATAATTAGGGTTAGAGAGTAAATATACCAAAAAAGATTACGTAATTTATAGTAATCCATAAAAATGATTTGCCGTATAGGAGTATTAAAGATTGCCAAGATTGTGTTTTTGTATTCTTACCTTTTATGAACGGACGTATATATTGTCATTACCTTAAGGAGATTATTTAACCAAAATGGAAAAATACGTTTAATTTTTGAAGATTATTTTTTCATTTAATATATATTGATGACCTCTAGGAAAGGAAAGTTCAAGAACCCAATTTGTAACCCGATTATACATTGATTGTACACAATTAAACGTATTTTCAAAAGTCAAAATGAAAAATATTTGTAACCCGATTTTGATTTGTGGAGAAATTTGTAAGTTTTAGGACTCTTGGTAAATTAAAAAGAAGCATAATATCCCTCAAAATTAAACTGAGAGCAGATATTTCCTTTAGTTAGTACACATATTCAGATTGATCAAGAAATTAACCTAAATAGCTATCTACCCTACCACTTAAACTAAAAATAATCGGTGAACGTATAATATATACATAATTTATGTATTATATATGTATAATTGTGTACAATCAATGGATAATCTACATATATGGTTAGAAAAAGTAAATATTTAATATGACCGACTATTTGTGCAAAAAAATCCCGTGCAAATAATAAGCGGCTCCCTTGTAAATACTCTTGATTATTAATATATACCCCACCGCCGTGGAAATTTACCCTAAGGGGTGTTACCACGAATTCAGTCTCTCATTTGTTTTTTCTGTCTACCTCAACTTTACTCTCTTCAAGTTTTCTTCATCTTCTCCATCAGTTAAGAGTGTTTGAGTGAATCGATTCTAACAAAAATCTCTATGCAGTTTATCGATTTTGATTGAACTAGGGATAATCGGTATTACTAGTGAAAATTGGTCTTACTCAACTGGCTTAAAAACTAAAATGATAAGGGACCAGACCAAATAGTAGCCCTGAATTAGTGCTACTAAGCGAATTTCAATTTTTTTAGGAAAATTAACATAGAGAGTAAAACTATACATCTTATTAAAAAAATTGTGAAATAATTGGACTTAAATCAAAGCAATAAGCAGTGGTTAAAATTATTGAAATTAGAGCAAAAGTAATTGGATTGATAATTGAGAATTTTGAAAAGATTGTCGAAACATGAAAATATATTTGATTAGTAAAAAAATTTTCTTCTATCATAATATACGACATTAACTGATTAATTAATTCATCTTCAAGTCTGCGCGAAGCGCAGCTATCACATCTCTTTTCGTACACTCCCCGGGAGGAAATGTATAAAATGAGTTTTTCCAATTAAAGTGACATTAATCGAAATGGGATTATTGAATTATTTTCAGAGTCGCCACTTGGAAATTTAAAATTGGTGTTCCAAGTCACCGGTTTTATCCCTGATCGAGGAAAAGTTCGACTTTCATAAAGAAGTCTGCGAACCAGAAATTCTAAGTAAGGAATTTTGTTAACCCGCGGGAAGGTGTTAGGCACCCTCGGGTTCCGTGGTTTTAGCACGGTCGCTTATTGTCATAATCGGCTTATTATTTAATTTTTATACCTGTTAACCTATAGTGCATTTTTGCCTCATTTTTACTTTTCTGCTTTTAGTGTTTATCAGGAATTGCGATGTCAATCAAAATATGCCACAAATCGCGTCACATAAATGCACCCGTAATTTGTAACACCTTTTAATTAAGCATCGAGATTTTGGATTTGGGTCACATAAATGCACACCCGAGTTTTAGGGAATTAACTTAATAGACTAACGCGCCTAAAGCAAATTACGCGTTTTAATTTGTCGAGGGCCATGGAATTCGCTAAATAGCACACCTCAATTTTCTAAGTGTTTAATTAGTGAGGGTCATATGTTTGTAATTTCGTTTGGTATGGCGCACCTCGTTTTAAAGCTTTTATTAATTAAAGTCTTTAAAATCGGGTCACCTAAAAGGCACCCCCGAAGTTATCATTATCACTATGTCACGGGAACCGTACCCATAATGACAACATAGTTAATTGCATTCAAGATGTAATTACTAAAATTTAAAGAATCAAAGCTCATTTACACTGATATTACACTTTAATTAATTAAGAGGGGCATGAATGATCATTACTAATTATATGGCACGCTTCTACTAATTTTTAAGAACTTTTCTTGCTATACATATAATAATCAGCCCAATTAGCCTTAAGCACAGTGGGTTAAGCCCACTATAAATGCGTTTACAAACATGACTACAACCGTACTGGAAGCAAGCACTTTCTATGAGTTTGAAAACAACTTTCAAAGATAGCCTCATTTGACTTTTTTACATATACAATCATTAAATTCACACGTACAATGGCAATTAGAACCTTTGCATTATCAGCACTAACCGATGTCAGCAGTTTTAAGCAAACTAAACAGGACAATTGCAGATCATAGCCAATGCTTTCATAAAGGGGATATGTTCCAAAATTTACATCACTGGAACTATTTCTACAACGGCTATAAATCAGTCAACATAGTTTTATAAGCGTAACCTTTAACTCACAAACTGCAATTATAGTGGATTTGTACCTTAATTACTCTTTCCATCGTATTTGGCTCAAACAAACAGATTAAAAGCCCCAAAATTACAATAGGATCATTGTCGTTAGACTAATAACTCAAACAACAAGACAATCTACTAACACAATCATTAAGCTAAGGAAGATGAACCCAATTTGGATTTTACGTCAAATGTTTCCCAGAATCATGTGAACTTAAAGATTGATCCATTGATTTCAGGTGAGACAGATGCAATTACACATAAAGCCAACAAACAATACCCTAAATCTCAATGTCCATTTATGAAAATACAACCCAAAACAGACAAGCTATACTAAGAACTATTCTGTTCTCATAGAAAAATACAGAATAGGCTGGAAGTGAAATTAATCAAATGCTCAGTTCTGAAAATTATGCAATACTAAAACAGTTCTATTTAAAATAAACGAGGAACCAGCCATTCTCGACCAAAAAAAACTAATTAAACTTAACATACAATAGGTCTTCATTTTAACTTAATACAAACGGGCTGTTTATCAGCTACCAATGAATAATCTAATGCGAGCTAATAACAGTTTTAGCAATGCTGAAGACTGATTATCAGTCAAAGACGAATGAATGGACAGAACATATAAAATCCCAATTTTAAGCAAAGGGGAGCATTCCGGCAATAGTCATTCAATCATACAGGGACATACATCAACTGTAAATAAGTGAATCAAGCAGAACAATTCATTTATTTACATTCTTAATCGAGAATACAAGAAGATGCCGAGTCATACCTATGTGAAGCGAATACTTAAACAACTTCGACGAAGCAAACAGTGAACAATCAACGGCAACCGCGATCAATCAAAGTTTGTAATTCTCCATCTCCTTTCTCCTTTTAATTTTTAGACCTCTCGTTTTTGCTTTTCTTTAAGACCTAGAACCCTTTTTGTCTTACTGTAAAAAAACTATTCTATTTTTCCTATCAACTTCAGACCTCTCTCTGTTTTTTACTCTCAAGATTTTTCCAGACCCCTTGTTCTTTTACTTCTGTCCCTATATATAACCAAATAGACCGGCTCCCCCTTTTTACATTTTTATTTTCTGTTAAATTTTAAAGAAGCAAATCATTTCAATTAACGATTCACCCCACTCCTCCTGATTCCTGACAGATTTCCTAACAAAATCCCAACAGAAATCTGTTGGGATCTTTTTAAAATTACCCCTTCCCCCTTTAAGTATCTTTTATTTATAATTACCCCCTCTAGTTGTCCATAATCCCTTTAAATAATAGCCATTTAATAAACTAGCCTTTTTCTAATTTACGGACTAGCCACCGAAAACAAAAAATGGCTATTTTTGTAAAATCCCCAAAAATCAGAAAATTGAAATTAATTAAAAGAAAGGAGTAGAAGACGAACCCTAGAAAATACCCTAAAAATTGAAATGAAACGGAAATGATTAATTACCTTGAACTATCTTCTTAACCTTGATGATTTTGTGACAAAAATAAAGTTTAAACCGTGTGTTCTTGTCAAGAACACACGGTTAAAACTTATTTTTGTTCAAAAACTTGATTTTAATCCTTAAAGTTCCGATTTTTACATGAGTTCCTCGGGTTTTTTGGGTTTTTGGTGGATAAAGGGGTCGATTGAAGTGGGGGGAGGTGACGGGGTGAGTTAGGGGGTGATTGGGGACGGATTTTGGCCGGAATGGTGGCCGAAAAGTGGCCGGCGACGGGGTTGAGGTTGGTGGCGGCTAGGGTTTGTGGGTAAGGGGTTGTTTGGACGTGGAAACTAAAAAAAAGGAGGGTTTACGTTTGGGAACACTTATATAGGGGAAGGGATTAGTTCTGGGCCGTTGATCATGTTGAGATCAATGGCTCAGAGTAAATGGACTCTTCAAAAACTGGGCCTGCGTTAATATTTTCCGGATTGGGCCAATTAAACTCGGATTGGGCTTGGTTTGTTATAAAACAAACGAGCCCAGTTCATTTTTTTACCTTCTTCCTTTAATTAATTAGTTAATTAATAGTAATAATAATTTTTTTATGGCTATATTACTTAGTAATTAAAATCCTAATCTACCCAAATGTAAATTTAAACTAAATTAGCTATTTATAAAAATTAAAATAATGAGAATTAAACATTAAAACTAATAAAGTATACAATAAACTATTTTTATGATTTTCCAATTTTGTAAAATAATTACTAGTTCAATCTAAAAATGTGAAAACAAATCCTAAATGCAATGCATGATATTTTGAATATTTTCACGAATTAATTAGTTATTACTTGAGTAATTAAGCACCTAATAAGATCCTAAAATGCTTAATAATTAATTAAAAATTACTTAATAATTTTTATAAAGGTATTTCGGGTAAAAAATCACGTGCTCACAGCAGGTGAATATACTGGTATATAAAAAAGATTAGCATAATTTTTGTGTAAGTATAACACTCACAAAGCGAAAAATACTCAAACCAGGAAGCCATAGCCTTTTCGGGCACGTCTTTCTATTTGGGGACTTTTTGGTATATGTACTATTTTTCAATTGTATTTACTCAGATTGTTTAAAATTTTCTATTTCCAAAGAAAGAGAACTGTCATGGCGAGACGGCGATTATTGCTCCTTATGGTCCGAGACCAAGCGCACGGGCTCGTGCAGAAGGCGTGGGCTATAACATACGAAAATCTGGGAATCGGGGGGAATACTAATTTTATACCCCTAAAACGCCAAAAAGTGAGTAACGGTCATGACGAGGCGGTGACTATTGTTCCATAGGTTATTTTTTATGGTCCGAAAAAATTTTAGGCGATCCGGGTACGGGCGCTCGTACCCATGCAGAAGGCGTGGGATACAGCACACGAAAATCTGGAAACCGGGCGAAATTTTAGTTTTTTGGCCCTAAACTGCCAAAAAATAAAGAATGGTCATTGCGAGGCGATGATTATTGTTCCTTAGGTGGTTTTCTATGGTCCGGCAAAATTTTAGGCGATCCGCGTCCGGGCCCATGCAGAAGGCTTGGGCTATAGTACACAAAATCCTGTGAATCGAGCGGAATTCCAATTTTGTGGCCCTAAAACAACAAAAACCGAGGAATGATCATGGCAAGGCGGTGACTATTGTTCCTTAATTCATTTTTGATGGTACGGCAAACTTTTCAGGTACTGACGTCCGTGCCCATGCAGAAGGTATAGGCTATAGCCCGCGAAAATCTAAGAATCGTGCGGAATTCCAGTTGTATGGTCCTAAAAAAGCCAAAAATCGAGTAACAGTCATGGCGAGGTGGTGATTATTGTTCCTTAGATCATTTTTGATGGTCCGATAAAATTTTAGGCGATCCGGACCCATACAATAGGAGAGCTAAAGCACACGAAAATATGATAATCGGGCGGAATTCAAGTTTTATGGCCCTAAAACGCCAAAAAAGAGTAACGGTCATGGCTGTGAGCACGTGATTTTTACCGTACCTGAATTACCTTTATAAAAAATCATTAAAACAATTTGTAATTAATTATTAGTCATTGTAAGGATGTTATTAGGTTCCTAATTACTCAATTGTTAGTTAATTAATTTATGAAAAATACTAAAAAATATCATGCATCGCATTCAGGATTTATTTTTACATTTTTAGGATTAAATTAGCAATTAGTTGTTTTATAAAATTGGAAAATCATAAAAATAGTTCAATTTTACACTTTTTTAGTTTAATGTTTAATTCTTAGAACATAGTATTATCCTAATTTTTATAAATAGTTATTAGGAGTTTAATTACTAAGGAGTCTAATTATTAAAATAAAAGAAGGAGTTTAAAGTCAGCAATTAATTAAAAGAGGGAAACTGGATTGGGTTGGTTGTGTTAAAACAAATTGAGCCCAATCCCAGTTAATCTAATGAGGCCCAATTGTTCAAGACCAAAACCGGGCAGCCCAGTTCTCTTCCTCATATACCAAACGACCTCATTTTCCCTCCCTTTAATCAGGCCGTTGATCTTAGCAAGATCAACGGCCAGGAACTAACCCATCCCCCATATAAAAGTGTCCTAAACCCACACCCTAACACTCTTTCACTTCCGCCTCTTCACTGTCCAAACACCCCCATGCGGCCAACCCTAGCCCCGTCCAACACCATCGCCGCCATGCCCATTTCCGACCATTCCCGTCCATTAATCACCCCAAATCACCACCATTACTCAACTCCCAGCCATCGCAAACAAAACCATAAAGAATAAACCGATTTAGATCTAGGGACCCTAAAAATGAAGTCTAAGAATCGAGGTTGTCGAAGCCATCTTTTTGAGTCTAATACAACTTTAGCCATGTGTTCTTCACAAGAACACATGGTTAAAGTTAATTTTAGCTTGAAATCAGTTTTTTGTTAGAAGATTCTGCTCGAGGTAATCTACTATTCCGTTCCGTTTCACTTTCTTAGGTATTTTGGGTCCATTCATCTTCTACCTCTTTTCTTTCTGATTTTTGGAGTCTTTGCAAAAATAGCCATTTTCGTTTTAATTTAGGTTAATCCGAAAAGTAGTAAAAATGGTTGAGTTGTCAAAGGGTTACATCTTAAAGGCAATAAGCTCTAAAGTATAAGCCCAAGTAGGGTACAAGATCAGTCTGGCCCGTTATAAAATCAGAAATTAGAGGAAGTTTCTAGAAGGGGTAATTAGGAATCAAAATGAACAAATAAGGGGGTGAAGTGTAGTTTTTGGAAGTTGGTAACAAACTTCTGTTACCAGCACATGCAAAGGGCGGATGAAAGNAGAATGAAGGGATGTTTTTCCCAAAGTGTGTGCTCGTTGGCTGCAAAATTACAGGAATATGTAGTTTTTGTGAGAATACCAAAATATACAAAACTCATACACGGAATGCGATTTTCATGCGTCCTAAGTTATCACTGTGAGCACGTGATTTTTACCGTACCCGAATCACCTTTATAAAAAATCATTAAAACAATTTGTAATTAATTATTAGTCATTGTAAGGATGTTATTAGGTTCCTAATTACTCAATTGTTAGTTAATTAATTTATGGAAAATACTAAAAAATATCATGCATCGCATTCAGGATTTATTTTTACATTTTTAGGATTAAATTAGCAATTAGTTGTTTTATAAAATTGAAAAATCATAAAAATAGTTCAATTTTACACTTTTTTAGTTTAATGTTTAATTCTTAGAACCTAGTATTATCTTAATTTTTATAAATAGTTATTAGGAGTTTAATTACTAAGGAGTCTAATTATTAAAATAAAAGAAGGAGTTTAAAGTCAGCAATTAATTAAAAGAGGGAAACTGGATTGGGTTGGTTGTGTTAAAACAAATTGAGCCCAATCCCAATTAATCTAATGAGGCCCAATTGTTCAAGACCAAAATCGGGCAGCCCAGTTCTCTTCCTCATATACCAAACGACCTCATTTTCCCTCCCTTTAATCTAGGCCGTTGATCTTAGCAAGATCAACGGCCAGGAACTAACCCATCCCCCATATAAAAGTGTCCTAAACCCACACCCTAACACTCTTTCACTTCCGCCTCTTCACTGTCCAAACACCCCCATGCGGCCAACCCTAGCCCCGTCCAACACCATCGCCGCCATGCCCATTTCCGACCATTCCCGTCCATTAATCACCCCAAATCACCACCATTACTCAACTCCCAGCCATCGCAAACAAAACCATAAAGAATAAACCGATTTAGATCTAGGGACCCTAAAGGGGGTCGATTTTTCTGAAAGGGGGTCGATTTTTCTGAAAAGGTCTGAAATATTGAGAGAAGAGGAGGGAGTAAAAAAAAAAGCAAGGATAGGTCTAGGTCTAAAAAAGGAAATTGAAAGAAAAGGAGATAAAAGCAGAGAGCAGAGAAAAAGAGAGGAATCTAAGAAAAGGCAATGAGCTTTAATTGCTGGGAGAGGAAAATAACTAATTTCCTTTTCTGCTCTTCTATCGAAGGGATTAATCATAGGATAGTGGCGATAGTTGTTGTTGCTGTTTCAAATTGACTGTTGCCGTGGTAGCGATAAGTCTGTCCCAAGTCGTAGTTGACTGTTCACTGTTTGCTTCGTCGAAGTTGTTTAAATACTCGCTTCACATAGGTATGGCTCGGTATTCTCTTGTATTTTTCGATTAAGAATGTGAATGAATGAACTGTTTCTGCTTAATTTCTTACTTGCAAT
>MCJB01030517.1:27201-53520 GCA_002018475.1 Nicotiana obtusifolia
AAGGAGTATGTCCTCTATTATAACAGTCAAAGTGCAATAGACCTAAGCAAGAACTCCATGTACCATGCAAGGACCAAACACATCAACATGAGATATCACTGGATTCAAGAAACGGTAGAGAATGAATCTCTAAAAGTCTTGAAGATTTCTACAAGTGAGAATTCCGCAGATATGCTGACCAAGGTGGTACAAAGAGACAAGTTCGAATTGTGCAAAGAACTTGTCGGCATGAACTCAAGCTAGAAGTCCGATGTTACCTCCATAAGGTGAATGAATATTGAGGGGAAGATTTGTGTGGGGTCTATCCCCATAAATGAAACAAAGATAAAAGGAGGAAAGATGTCCATTCCCATAAATGGAACAAAGAAAAAAGGAGGAAAAATAGTAGGCGTGAGAGAAAAATGTCAAATATAGTAGTCGTGAGAGAGTGAGGCTTCGCCTATAAAAGGAGAGTTTCGGCTCTCATCTCTACACATCAACAAAGAGAGAAAGAAAGAGTGAGGTTTCACAGACAAGGTATAAAAAAATATTATGTGAGAAAAATAGAGAGTGAGCGATATTATAGTGAGGTGAGAATATCAAAAGAGAGTTATTTCTTTTGAGTGTTGTAGTGGTCTTTGGAGTATTTTATTCGGACCTACAAACTATAAAAAAAATTTCTATAGTAATATCAGTTGCTCGTCTCGTGGCCGTAGTTTTTCCCCTTATTCAAAAGGATTTTTCACGTAAAAATCTTGGTGTCGTTGTCACTCTTTTATTCTTGTTCTTTTTTTTTAATAAATCCACTAGGCAGCATGCCTAGTGTTAATTTTCATATATATATATATATAACATAAAGTACAGAAATGAAGGGGGACATAAACCTTACCTCCCAGTAAAAAGGTATACACTCTTGGTCATCCAAACTTGACGATCAAGTATGCTTAAAAAACTATGATGGATTAGACCTATGATGATGTGATGATTGACTATCTTATAACATTGATAGACAATCATATGTACAAAAATAGTATGAAGTGAATCTAGGTCAACTATACAAAAAAGTACATATATTCCTAAATCTACTAAGTAAGTGGTTTGAAATAGTATCCTCCCTGTGCCATAGGATCTATTTCTAGCAAAAAACGGGAATCTTCTAATTGATGTGTCAGATAGCAAGTAATAGCAATCTTCAACTTTACTTTGGCACTGATAACAAAGAAAGCAGAATTGAAGATGGCTAGCAAAAAGGAGCCATGTAACTGGACAGTGGTACTGGCAATGTCTGGTGCATGTGGTAGTGGACTGCCATTGCAGGTAAGGTAGATTTGTGCTTCTAGGCTCTTCCTGCACTGTAGTCTGCTGCTGATGTCTGCTGATGTAATTGTGGTTGCTTGTAAGGTTTTTACACTCCCTAGGGTCCTCATGTGTATCTGTGTGTTGCTTGTGTTGAGTTCCTACTTTTTGTGTTACCGTAGCTTGTTGCTTTTCTTGTGCTTCTATGACCTGTAGCTGTTGTTGTGGTGAGTACGTGTTCATCTTGCTGCTGCTGCTGGTGTTGCTGGTGTTGTTGCTGTTATTGCTGATGTTGTTGTTGCTGCTACTACTACTGTGAAGCCGAGTGTTATCTTTCTAGTGCTTGTAGAGGTGCTGCATTGTGTTGATCCTGTGAGTGGTAATGTGGATGGGACCATGGTGATTGCTGCAATTGCAATAGAATGAGCACTAAGAGTGCTAATACCACACATTGCAATTATAGCAATGACCTGAATCCATCCAAGCTATCTGCTTTTTGTGTTTCTGTAGCTGGTTGCTGCTGTGCTGCTATGATTTGTGGCTGCTGCTGAGATGATGGTTGTCTTCTGTTGCTGCTGTTGCTGCTATTGGAGGGCTGTGTTTTGTCTGCCTGGTGCTTGTGAGAAGGCTGCACAAGGCTGTGGAGCTGTGTGCTAGCTGTCTGATGCTTGTGTGAATACTACTTTGTGTTGATCATATGAGCAATAATATGGAGGGTGTTCCATGGTAATCGGTACAATTGCAATAGGATGAGCACTAAAAGTGCTACTACCACACATTGCAGTTATAACAATGACCTGAATCCATCCAAGTTATCTGCTTTTTGTGTTTCTGTAGCTGGCTTCTACTGTGCTTCTGTGATTTGTGGCTACTATTGAGAAGTTGGTTGTCTTTTGCTGCTGCTGTTGCTGCTACTGGAGGCCATAAATATTACCAGGGTAATGATATGATGAACATTATCATACATTACACCTTTAATAGTACACTGGGCAAGCCAGTCTTCCTGCAAAATTAGCAAACAGGTTAGAGGGAAGGATTAGTCACAGCCATTGCTTGGGTTCAGATTCTTGTGTGTTGTGGATGTCATTTGTGTTGAATGACTGCTCTAGTTGAGTCTACGAAGGAGCTGATGTTGCTTGGGGGGGGAGTTTTGGCATGTTTTGCTTTTTCGTGGCTATTTGGTTGAAAAACCAGACTGGGGAGGGATGTTGTTGGTAGAGGTGTTGTTGTTGTCTATGGTCCTGGTTATTTCTGTGTGTCTTTTCATGTTCTTATGCTTCTGGTGAGCAGGGGTGTTGTGCAAGTAGCAATGGTTGTATGCAAATGATGGTGGTAAGGATGGGAGAGGAGGGCCAGAAAGGTTGCTGCAATTGCAGGGTTTTTGATATCATATCTATTTGTGTCAGCCTTTGTATTTGCAGCACTGAGTTAGTTCTATGTCTTGCACCTGCAAAATACTGCCAATACACAAAGAAAACAAGAGGTGTTAGTACAGAGTGTGCCCTGTTTCATGAGTGTTCCTGCTTGAATTTTTCTCTGTTGATCTTTCTGTGTTCCTGTGGGATGGTGATTTGAATTTTATGTATTGATCTCTTGCACATGCTATTACTATTCATTTCCATCAGAATTGGCAGGGAGCAACTGTGGTGGAAAATTGATCTTTTTGGCTTTCCTATGTCTGAAAGCTGGTGTGGCTTTAAGGTTAAGGTATATTTGTCCTCTTGTTTGTGTAGGCATATCTAATTGATTGTTGTAATGTGTCATTGAGCTTAGCTCATGACTCCATTTTGAGAGAGCATTAGCCGGGCAATTAGCTTCTCTAAAAACATGTGAGTATTACAACTCTTCACATTGTTGTTTCATATTGTTGATCTTTTATATCAGCATGTATAAAGTCTATGGTGAGACAGCTTTGTCAGTTAGCCACTGAATGAGCATTTGAGAGTCAGTTTCCAGATGAATTCTAGTGTAGCCATTTTCAATGCACCATTTGATACCAATGTATGCTGCTTCAACTTCTTCCAGATTATTGGTACCTTCTCCCAAGGGGCTTGAAATTGCATGGATGAATCTCCCTTCATGATCTCTAACAATGATTCCAGCTCCAATTTTCTCAGGATTGCTCAGAGCACTGCCATCTGTATTCACTTTAACAAAACCCATGATTGGTTTACGCTAAGTGACCTACTGTACAGTGGTATGGTGTTTCAGCATCTCTATGGTAGGGTATATCTCAGACCAATTTCTTGGCCATTTGATATTGCCATAGGATGCTTTGAGCAATAATGTAAGATCAGAGTAGATGGAATATAATACTCTTGTTACAGATAATGTTTTTCCCTTATATTTAGCAGCACATCTATTTTTTCAAAGGTTCCAACAGATTATAATTGGCATTGTATCTAAAATCAAATTTTGTATTTCACTGTTCTTTTTTTGGATCCACCATTTCATTAAGGTCATTCTTAATGGTAGCATATAACTTTGGATGCCCGCTGGTGCATTGAAATGTTTCCAGATGAATCTGGCAAACTGACCAGAGCAAAAAATGTGGTCCGCTGTCTCAGCCCCTGGTTTCCTGCAGCAGACACATTTGTTAATAGTAGGAGGTCCAAATTTAGCTACTTTATCATCTGTAGGCAACTTATTCCTCAGAGCTCTCCATAAGCAAAAGGACCATTTAAAGGGGATTTTCCTATGCCAAGTCATTTTATTGGTGAGAAGGATTTGCTTCTTTTCTCTCAGGACAGACCATGCTAATGCACAAGAAAATTCTCCTGAGGCATTAAGTTTCCATACTGCTCTATCAGGGAGATGGGGGTTGTAATGAATCTGTGTTTGTATGATGTGAGGTATCATATTCATGGGTGCTGTTTGGTTTAGCTTCTGGATGTCCCATTGTCCATTATTTCATAGTTGTGAAACTTTGATGTTGCCAGGTCTACCACCATCTTGCTTGAAGCTAGCTAAGTGTCCAATGCCAAGCCAATTGTCCCAGCAGAAGCTACAGTTACCTGAATGTAGTCTCCAATAGATGTGGTTATCAGCTGTTTTCTTGTTGATCATCATCTTTCTCCATGTTTGGGATTGGCCAGAATTTCATTTTTTGGATATAGGATGTGATCTTTTGCAATATTTGGCAAGAAGAAACTGACTCCATAAGGTTTATTTTTTTCTAAACCACCACCACTGTTTATATTCCATCGCTTTATAAATTTCATGTATGGATCTTAACCCTATACCACCTTCTTCCATAAGATAGGAAAGCTTGTGCTATGAAGCCCAGTGGTAGTTGTTTCTATCTTTGTCCATACCCCAGAAGAAGTTTGCAGCCATCTTTTCAATTTGTTTTAGGACAGTCTTTGGTGGAGAGACAGCTGATAAAAGATGTATGGGAAGTGATTAAAGGACATGTTTGATCAAGGTTAATCTGCCTTCATATGATAGCAGTCTACCTTTCTAACCTCTGATCCTATTGACCACTTTGGAGATGAGACTGTTAAAGTGCACAATTCTTTTCCTTCTAATGTAGAGAGGGCAGCCTAAGTAGGTGATGGGGGGTTCCTTCCTGGTAAAACCAGTTACCTGCTAAATTCTTTTAATTGTGTATTGAAAGGTAGAAGGAGTAATGAGAAAGTGACTTTTGCTTTTGTTGATTTGTTGGCCAGATGTCTGCTCATAGTTATGAAGAACTTTCATAACTCTCTGCAGTGATTTCCTACACCCAGATGTGAAAATGATCACATCATCAGCAAAGCTCAAGTGTGTGATCTGAGGTCCCCCTTTTTCCATATAGAAACCATTAAAGAACTGATCATGTGTGAGATTATTCAGTATTCTTGAAAGCAGTTCAGCCCCTAGTATGAATAATGAGGGAGATAATGGGTCACCTTGTTTCACACCTCTTGTTGAGTGGAAAAAACCATATCTTGTACCATTAACAATTACAGAAATACCAATAGTTGGATAGTGTTCTCCACACCATATCAATGATCTGTTCACTGAAGCCCATCCTTCTCATCATGATGCAGGTGAAAGACCATGAAACCCTGTCATATGCTTTTGCCATATCCAACTTGATCACTACATTTGCACCTATATTTGGTTTTTTGATTCCTTGGACAATCTCCTGTGCAAGCATAATGTTCTCAGCAATGCTTCTACCTTTTATAAAGCCAGTTTGGTTAGGAGATATGATTTTAGAGAGAATGGTTGCCAGTCTGGAACTTATGAGCGTGGATATGATCTTGTTGATGAAATTACTCAAACTGATTGGTCTAAATTCAGCTAGAGTATTAGGGAATTCCACCTTAGGAAGTAGTACCAAGCATGCATGTGTCATATATCTGGGCAGTGATTGACCACAGAAAAAGGCATTTATGGCATTGAAAATATCATATTGAATGATTTCCCAACAGTGTTGGAAGAACTTTCCATTAAGGCCATCAGGACCAGCAGCACTGGTGGGGTTCATTGAAAAAACAATGTTCTTGAGTTCTTCAGTGGTAGGTTCTTTATTGAGAATGACATTATCTGAATCTGTAATCAGTGTTGGTACGCAGGATAAGAGGTTTTCTGTAATTACTCCTCTATTGTCAGTGAATAAGTTGTGGAAATGATCACAAGCTGCTTCACCAATTGCTTCATCTCCATATATCCAATCATCATCTTCATTTTTGATTTTATGGATATAAAATTTCCTTCTCTTGCCTCTGATCAGGTTGTGGAAGTATTTGGAATTAGAATCTCCTTCTTTGAACCATTGCAACTGAGTTTTCTATTTAAGCACAGCTTCTTCAATCTTTAGGTGGCTAACATATTGAGCCTTGAATTCATGGGCTATGACTTTATCTGTCTCTTTATTAGATTTTGCCCAAGTTTCTTCTACTTTTCTGAGTTTTTCTTCAAATTCCTTTGCTTTTTGAAAAATATCACCATATTCCTACCTTGACCATTTGGAAAGGGCAGTGCAGAGTGCTTTGATTTTTTGGTGAAAGATCCACATTGCATTTCCACTGTATCTTCTATTCCAAATTTCCTGAACCAGTGGTAGGAAGGAAGCATTTTCTGTTCAGAAATTCAGGAACTTGAAGTATCTAGTGGCATTGTCTGTTCTGACATTTAATTCCACGAGGAGGGGTGAATGATCCGATCCTGTAGCAGCCAAACGAGTAATGGAGGTAGCAGGATGTGTAGCAAGCCAATTTTCATTGGCTAGTCCTCTATCCAATCTTTTCCAGACAATTGAGCAAGGACCTCTGCCATTAGACCAGGTGTATTTAGGTCAATAGTAGCCAAGGTCAGTGAGTCCACAATCTTCAATCATGCTCAAGAAATCCAGACTTTTGTTGATCTGATATGGAATACCACCTGTTTTCTCATACTAAAAAGTTTGATCCAGCTCTACTTATGAAAAGCTGGTGCCGGTCTTTCCTTCTCCAAATGATACAGCTAATACTTGCCAATTTTCCAAATTATGATGGAGAAATGTCTTTATAAAGCTTGATAATTTCTGTAGCAATAATCAAGCTCGTGAGTTTTATGTCATAGTTTTCCCTCTCACTCTTTTTCCTTCATATATATTAAGAAACTTACGTTCTAGGATGGTGTACCTTTCTGTTACAACATGCCTATCTCTTGGATTTGATGTATTTTCCAATATAATTCCAATATTCACTGCCTTGCTGTTTCCATACTATTTGATTGGATTTGTCTATGAACATCGGTGGTCTCTACTAATAAGACCTATTTTGAGTTGTCAAGCCAGACGCTATAGAGTTGTGGAGGGGAAGTGTAGAAGGGGCAAAATGTTTGAAGATACTCAGAAAGGGATGGAGAACTAGGAACTTCTGATGGCAGAGATGACTTCAGAGCAGTTGAATTCATTCGTGTTCTATCAAGCAAAGTTGAATGTACGTTCTTTTCCACTTGATTTCGCTAGAAGTAGTTCAGTCATGATTCCATCATTTTCAGGCATTGAGGCAATCCGACCTGTAGAAATCTCTTGAAAAAAGCTTTGCAAGCTGCTGGACTTGCTGAAAGAGACGTTAGTCCTTTTATGCGAGTCAGAGTTGTTGGATTGACTAGAAAAAGTACCCAATTGAACTGCTGCCCACAGGAAGGCTTAATTACAACACGGAATCCAACTATAAAACGGGTATTGAAAGTGGAACAATTTTTTTCTTTAAAAACCTTATATCCTGTCATTTGGTCAATATATTTCTCCATTCTGTTCCAGTTCCATCTCTAACCGACGTGTTACATAACAATCCAAGCTTGTAGAGAGTCAGGCTTTGCTGTTACAGGGCTTACACCAATAAGCTCAGAGTCGAGCACCCTTTACTTGCAAGCAAAAGGCTCCACATCCAAATGTTGTCTTTGTCTCCTCTGGCAGTTGAGCATTTTGAGTTAGTATCTGCTGCTATCATGCTTTCACTGCACAAATTTATGCATCTGATACCTGTTCCTACAGGTCCTTTTCGTCATCGCCAATCAATTACATTGTGTAAATTGCACGAAGTTCCTATGTCCAAGTGAGTCTTAATGGTAATATATTGGAGTCAATACTTGTGTTCCTGAAGTAAGAAACTTCTATGTTCACTTATTTTGTTGCTTGGGTTCACTCAGGGAGTTTGATATTGCTGCAGTGGTAGTTTTTGTGGACAGCAGTATGCAGAAGTTGTAAACTACTTACAGTATATAGTTTTTAGAATAATAATTTTGGAACCACTACGACTTGAGCGTATCACATAACCATGGACTAGTCAAAATTGAGTTTTCCTGGCAAGCCAATTATATATTGGCATATTTACTGTCACTTTCATCTGTCTTCCCTTAACTAGAAACTATAGATAATTCTGAATAAACCAGAAAAAAAAAATCATTTTTTTCTTAACTAAATTCACTAAATCATGGAAAATCTAATTTTCGACAGAAAAGAAAATAATTGTAAATAAGAAGTATAACTGAAGAGTCTGTTGGGAAGCGTGTCAGACTAATAGAAGAAAAAATATTTAAAAGAGAAAAGCAATAAATTGCAGAAGACAAGACAAGACAAGATTTACGTGGTTCGGTAATTTTTGTCTACTCCACAGTCACACAAAGAATAGTTCTTTATTAATTTAAGAGAAAGAAGAAGTTGAGGGATGATTTATAATTGAGGAAAGGGATGCCTACTTATAGGCAAATATCAGAATATGAACACTGCTTCTTTTCTTGCATGCGCCGATATCAACTCACATATTATCTTCTTTCCTCACACTGTGGTTTTTGCTGCTAACTTTTGGTGCAACATACATTTCCTTCTTTGCCTTTTTTTCTTTCTTTCATTTTTCATTTTACAGCTGGGTTTGTTCCTTTCTATCTCCCCCTCAAACCCATATACATCAAGAAAGAATATTAAAAAATAATTATTATTCTCTGGTGGTGCCTTCACGTTATCAATCTTGAAGGCTAACTGAGTCGATGCACAGCCTCAGTTTGTCAACACCGACAACTTTGGTCAACATATCTGACGGGTTCTTCGATCCTGGTATCTTCTGCAGGGAAAGAGTTCCTTCACTTATCAACTCTCGAATATGATGATACCTCCGCTGGATGTTCTTTGACCTTGCATGAAATACTAGATTTTTGGCAAGATGAATTGTACTCTGGCTATCGCTGAAAAGCTCACAATTGTCCTGCTCTTTACCTAGTTCTTTAAGAAAGTTCTTGAGCCAAATAATCTCTTTTCCAGCTTCTGAGTTGCCATGTACTCTGCTTCTGTGGTAGATAGAGCAACACTTTTCTGAAGTCTAAACATCCAGCTAACAACAATACCACCCAAGGTGAACACATAGCCTGTGGTACTTTTTAAGATAATATTGCTCTTTTTAAAATAAAGTGTCATACCTGAGGTGCCTTTGAGATATCGCAATATCCATTTTACACCTTCCCAATGCTCCTTTCTTGGATCTGACATGTATCTATTGACAACTGCAACTGCATGGGCTATGTCAGGTCTAGTGCAAACCATAACATACATCAAACTTCCTACTGCTGAAGCATATGGAACGTTGGACATGTACTTCCTTTCTTCATCTGTCTTAGGTGATTGGTCCTTTGACAGATTAAGATGGCTTCCGTGTGGAGTGCTTTTGGTCTTTGCATCATGAAGACTGAACATGCTTAGTACGTTCTGTATGTACTTTTCTTGAGACAATTTTAAAGTTCCTTCAGACCTGTTTATGCTAATCCTCATCCCAAGCATTTGCTTGGCTGGTCTTAAGTCTTTCATTTCAAGCTCCTCCGCCAGTTATTGCTTAACCCTGTTGATCTCTTTTATGCTAGATCTTGCAATTAGTATATCATCAATGTACAATGGTAAAATGATATAGGATTCACCAAGATTTTTGTTATAACAACAATGGTCCATCTCACATCGCATGAAACTATTTGTTATGCGTGAATCCATCAAATTTCTTGTACCATTGTCGGGGAGCTTGTTTCAAACCGTAAAACTCTTCTTCTACTTACACACAAGGTTTTCTTTACCAGAAACTTGAAAACCTTCAGGTTGCTTCATGTAGATGTCTTCTTCAAAGTCACAATCCAAGAAAGCTATTTTAACATCTAGCTGCTCTGAATGCAAATTTTCTGCAGCTACGATACTTAGCACCAACCTGATAGTAGTTAATTTGACTACAGGAGAGAAGATCTCGGTGTAGTCAATCCCTTCCTTCTGCTGAAAGCCTTTTACTACTAATCGTGCTTTGTATCTCTTCTTACCATCATGCTCTTCCTTGACCCTGTATTCCCACTTGTTTTGCAGTGCCTTCTTTCCTTTTGGTAACTTTGTAAGTATCCATGTTTTATTCTTTTGAAGATAATTCATCTCTTCTTTCATGGCTAGTTTCTACTTATCAAAGTTTATCACCTGCATTGCTTCAACAAAATATTCTGATTCTCCAGCATCAATCAGAAGTAAATAGTGGAAGTAAATAGTGGAGAGAGAGAGAGAGAGAGAGAGAGAGAGAGAGAGAGAGAGTTAACCTATCTGGAGCATTCGTAACTCTTTTAGATCTCCTTAATGTAGGTTCAGGAGTAACTGATCCCGAATTTGATTCAAGTCTTGACTCCAAATTTGGTTCTGCATCTGATTCTATCTCTGGTTCTGGTTCTGGTTTTAATTCAAATTCGGCTTCTGGTTCTTCATCTTCAATTTCAGAATCAGTTGTAACCCCTCTTGCCACTCATTTTCTGAGATTTCTTCGAACTCAGCTGTTTCAGATGTCTGTTTGCTGGTGCTGGTTGGTTCTACTTCAAGCTTGTCCTTGTACATCACATTTTAATTAAATGTGACATTCATGTGTCTTAGGATCTTTCTATTCTGATCCTCCCAATATCGATAACCAAAATTACCATCACCATAGCCAATAAAGAAACATCTCTTGGCTTTAGGATCAAGCTTATCTCTATCATTAGAGTTTACATGCACATAAGCGACACAACAAAAAAATTTCAGATGTAAGAGAGTTACCTCCTTTCCTGTCCAATACCTTCTCAGGAATTTCAAAATTTAGCGGTACAGAAGGTCCCCTGTTTGTGAGGTAAGCTGCCATGTTAACAACCTCGGCCCAAAAATACTTTCGCAACCCAGAATTTATTCTCATACTTCTGGCTCGAATTCATTCAGGGTTCAATTCATCCTCTCAGCAATGCCATTTTGTTCTGGAGTTCTAGGAACTATCTTGATCATTCTGATTCCATTCTCAGAGCAGAATGCTTTAAACTCTTGACTATCATACTCTCCTCCATTGTCAGACTTCAGACATTTTAACTTTAGACTTGTCTGATTTTCAACTTCAGCTTTCAATCTTTTATTGATAACAAACACATCAGATTTATTTTTCAGAAATAAACCCATACCTATCTTGTGGAATCACCAATGAAGGTGACATGATAGAGTGAGCTTCCCAGAGAAGTTACAGGAGCTGGTCCTCACACATCTGTATGCACTAGTTCCAGCTTTTCTTTCTTTGGCGTGCTTCCCGCCTTTGAGAAACTAACTCTCTTTTGTTTCCCGTAAATGCAATCTTAGCACAAACCTAATTCAATATGCTTTAGGTTTGGGAACATTTCTTTGAATGCCAACAACTTCATGCCCTTCTCACTCAGATGTCCGAGCCTCCGATGTCACAATGTTGTATCATGACCATGATCAACTTTTGTTATAGTATCTCTTTGTATTGCAGTTGCATACAGTGTTTCCTTCTTGAAGCCTCGTGCCATAACCAAATTTCCTTTGGTTATTTTCCATGATCCATTACCGAATACTGTTGTATATCCTTCAATGTCAGTCTGACCAACAGACATCAGATTTTTCTTGAGGCCAGGAACATGTCGGACATTTTGCAATTTTCATAACGTCCCTTATGAAGTCTTTATATGAACTTCACATTTCCCAACAATATCCATAGGTTCGCCGTCTGCTAGATAAACCTTCCCCAATTTTCTAGCAATATAATTATGCAATAATTCTTTGCATGTGGTAGAGTGAAAGGATGCTCCTGAGTCCATAATCCAATATTTGACTAGACTATCTACACAACAAATTAGTGCATCACCGACTTGTTCAACAATTGTATTTGCTGAATTATCATCCTTGTATTGGTCGTTCTTCTTCTTCTTTGCCTCTCTATATTGATTACTGTAGTGACCGTTTTTATCGCAATTCCAACAAGTAATGTCTTTGCGGTTTTTGGATTGTCCTCTTCTCCTTGACTTTGATCTGCACGACCATGACTTTGTCCTCTTTGACTACTTCTCCCCCTGCTTTCGGTATTAAAAGCAGATCCTGAAATCACTTAATTCTCTTCGGCAAATATCTTCGCTTAGAACCGAGTCTCTTATATCATCCAATTTGAGTTTGGCACTTCCTGATGAACTGTTAACTGCAGTTACTGTTGCGGACCAACCCTCCAGTAGAGATGATAACATAATCAACGTCCTGACTTCGTTATTGAACGTTATATTGACAGAACTCAACTGAGTTAATTTTATATTAAACTCATTGATATGTTATGTAACAGATCCACCTTCTGTCATCTTTAAGTTGACTAATTGACGCATCAAATAGACTTTATTTGAAACAGATGGCTTCTCGTACATATCTGATAACGCCTTCATCAGGCCTGCAGTGGTCTTCTCGTTAATGATGTTAAAACGTCACATTTCATATTAGCGTCAAATGAATCAGACAGAGAGCTTGGCGATCTAATAGATCCCAATCCGTTTTGGCCAACTCTGGTTTTACCTCGGTCAGAGGTAAGTGTAATTTTTTCTTATACAAATAATCCTCTGTTTACATTTTTCAGAATCCAAAATCTTTACCATTGAACTTGTCAATCTTCACTTTCCTTCTTCCGACGTCATTTTGCACACAAAAAAAAATTATGTTAATAGTGTCTTACTATTTGTGAATAGTATTTACTATTTGTGAATAATACTTCACTATTTATGAATAATACTTTACTATTGTGAATAGTGACTAATAGTCTTGCACTATTCCTATGAATAGTAAATTGCACCAACACTATATTTTTTTCTACTAGAATTATGTTGTATGTGCGCTGATACCACTTGTTGGGAAGCGTGTCAAGCTAACAAAAGAAAAAAAATATTTTAAAAAAAAAGTAATAAATTGCACAAGAGAAGACAAGATAAGATTTACGTGGTTCGGCAATTTTTGCCTACTCCACGGCCACACAAAGAATAGCTTTTTATTAATTGAAGAGAAAGAAGAAGTTGAGGGATGATTTACAATTGAGGAAAGGGATGCCTATTTATAGGCAAATATTAGAATATGAACACTGCTTCTTTTCTTGCATATGCCGATATCAACTCACACATTTTCTTCTTTCCTCACACTGTGAATTTTGCTGCTGCTGACTTTTGGTGCAGCATACATTTCCTTCTTTGCCTTTTTTTTTCCTTTCATTATTTATTTTACAGCTGGGTTTGTTCCTTTTAGAGTAGATCATGAAATCCTAATCGAAACCCAAATAAATGAAGGGTACTGCATTTTCTCAAATTAAACAAGTTGATTTCTTAAAGAAGAGAAAAATCTTATAGCAATTCTCAGTTTGCCACTTATATACAATTGCCAAATAGACCACTTATAATTTTAGATGTAAACAAAACAAAACAAGAAACCAACCAAAAAAAAAAAAAAAAAAAGAGAAAGAGGGACACAGAAAAAGAATAAAAACAGCCCTACCTACAACTGTTTGGTCCAGGTTTAAGTTATTTGGGCTAAATAAAGAAATCATTGTTGATTCTTTTGGTAAAAGGTAAAAGAACAAACTTTAAAAAGTCCCCAGTTTCTTTAACTCTCAGTAATTATTAAAAATATAAGCATAAAGAAGCTCATTCCAGACATCAGGAACTCCAGGAAGACACCAATGTATACAATCTGCATAACTATTTGGATTTGCAATCTGTTCTTCAGTTAGAGAGTCCCATTGTTTCCTATAGATAGAAGGGTGACCTTCTTTTCTGTACTCTGATAACTGTGTTATGTTGAGTAAGTAAACGTTCAATCCTCTATGTTTAAGTTCATGCATAGTTGATTCCACTATTTTCATCATCTTTGGATCTGATCCATTTCCTTGGTATCCTTCTTCTTGTATTTGCTCTGTTTCACTGTAACAGTTTTCACCTTTTGCTTTGCCCCATTCTTCAGCCCTGTATTTAGTGGCGGAGCGACATACAGTAAAGACGGCTAATTTAATATTTTGTCTAAAAATGCATATATACTATGTATGTAGGTCAAAAATTACATTTTTATACATATATTTTAAATTTTGAACGCCTCTAATGAATTTTGTCGCGAATGAACGACCCTTTGGTCTATGAGGGTGTTTTAGTAAGTTTATAAGATTGGTAAAGCCAGCTTATAAGTAGTTTTTAGCTTATAGTGTTTTAGAGAATAAAAAAGGCGGTTATGTTGAAGTAGAGCTGGAATTCATAAAGAATTAGAAAGAGTCAGTAAGAATAGTTAAGATAATACACCAATTTTTATTTAATGAGTACCATGAATCCAAACAGGTCTCACTTAAACATTCTTGAAAGCAACACTATAGACGCTGTGATCTACTTGACTATCATTATATGAGAAAGGGTAAAAGCAAAAAATTTAAAAAACTTGAAGGCAAGCTGACTCAGACACTATCATTATCAAAAATAAAAAAATTGAAGGGTGAGTGTGTCTAGTGATTACCTTTCATGAACTGGTGACATGCTCATGAAGAACAATTGGGTTTTGGAGCGATTGACATGGATTTCCAACCAGTCAGCCCAAGTCTTCAAGGCCATTTCATAGCTTCGTAACATTTTTACTTCCTTGTAAATTCCATCTGACCTCTCAAATGAACCCCACCTGAGATGATGAATAATGATGATTATAAGTACTCCTACTTAGTAGTTATTTTGATAGTTGATTAGTCACTACTATGATTCTTGAATTTGTCTATACACTGACCGTATAATTTTTTTAATATATAAGATCACTTGAAAAATAATTATATTATACGTAATTGTTCCTTTTCGTAATAACTAGAACTAACCTTAATAAGCTAGATCATATGCTATAACTAGGTTCAGATACACCGACAATAAAAATTCTTTAGATTGTAAGTTAAATCTTAAATTCACTCACAAGACTTTGATATGGGGGCGTCTCCACCAAAGGTAAGTATTGAAGACAATAAAATCAGCATTGGTCCAACGGCTACCATGCTTTTCAATGGCATTTGCTCTAACAATTCTCTCAGGGAGACGATGGTGCACTGGGTCATCTGAGTTTGATTCCACCAATAATGGTTCCCAGTAGAATTCTATTGTTGCATTGTAATCCTGCACTTACAATGCGGACAAGTTTTTACTGTTGGATTAGCAAGTACTCGATAGATCACTGTCATATATAAAATTTAAAATATTTAATTTATATATACATAGACAGTATAATTTTTTTTACACGTTTCAGTGAAATACTTTATCTTATTTATCAAGCTATTAATCTGATCAATTATGGACGATCATTTTGGTGTAAATTTTTCTTAGGGAGTTAATGCGTAGAAGTTAAATTCTAACTTAAATTCATATATCAAGTTGGTGCATATTGGCCCCCTATCTCCACAAGACATTCTTGATTTAGTAAGGCAAAATATTTTCCATAGTAGGTATAAATCAAGGAGAGACTTATGAGTATAATTAGACACTTCTACCTAAAATTAACATGAAGTAAGTTGACTGCACAGTCAACTATAAAATCTGATTATCAAACTTAATCATTCGATATGATTTCTATCTGTTTTTGACAAGTGTGAACTTCTAGAGTTTAAGTAATTAAGGCTAAATTTTGGTCATAAGAGTTGGTCAGACAATTAAAATAAGCTTATGACATGTAAATAATCTTAAGCTTTTCTTCTTGGGGTAAACATTACGGTGCTTTATGTAAACGCTAAAAACTTTCGTTATCCTTATAAAATTTTAACTTTGTCCGTTGATATCGACTCTGACCGTTAAAAGAATGATGTCGATCTATCAAAATACATAAAAAATGGATTATTAACCGAACAAAACAACATCGAAACTTCCAAATTTTGGCAGTACTTGAGTTATTAACCAAACCAAACAATATCTCAAATATTGTGATGGAATGGATAGGATCTATCCCTCTTTAATCAAAGATTTCGAGTACTTTGGGAATAGAAAAAATTCTAATCAGGAGCGCTTCTCCCTTTAAGGAGGCCTTATGCGGCGCGAATCCGTATTAGCCAAGGTCCGATACAGGTTAAAAATACTTAGTGGAAATCGAATAAAATTAACAAAATAACATGTGAAACTTGCAAATTTTGGCAGTTCATTTATAGTTAAGAATTTGAGAAGAACGGACTTTTTTTTCCCACTTACTTTAACTTTGAAAATGATCAAGGAAGCGTTGTATCTGTAGTGCATGAATTTAAGAGAAGATTGAACTGCTGTATCTATCAAGCAAACCATGGAAACCCATTGGCCTCTGTTCAATGAATCTCCCACGAATACAAGCCTTTTATTCCTCAGTTTCTCCAATAATGCTGTGGCATTGAACCTTTTTTAAGACGAAAAACATTCCACCAAAAGCTCAAAAAAGCTAAATCCAAAATACCAAAGAAAAAAGAATGCATATCATGATCACTTGCATATATATATTTTTCAAAAAAAAAGACCAAACTAAACAGGAAAAAAAAAAAAAAACATGTCTAGCTCGTTCCATTGAGAAAAGTCTTTAGTAAGTCATACTTCGCAATGCCATTCCCATGTGTTTTCCCTATTTCACAACGACTTTATATATTAAATTAATAATGTAAAAACAATTATACTATCAAATCACTTGAAAAATAGGGCAGAATTACTTGCTACAACACGCTAAAGTATCAATTGTGTAAAAATTCTGTACACTTTTTACTGTATATAAATTAAATCCTTTCTCAGTCGTTATTAAACTCTTTTAATTAATGCATGAATAGAAACTGCGTAATAACATAGTATCTATCGGCTGTGCTTCAATCTAAATTAGTAGGGGGTTGATTATATGATTTCCACCTCATAGTTAACTATTTTTACTCGGGCCATCCTCTTATTATATACTCTATGGAACTCACATATATAGGCGAAATTATGTAATACTAACATTAAGATGAAACTTGGACGAAGTTATCATTCTTACGGGTTCAGTAAAAGTTAGTAATTTTGCTCAAATTCTTTTTTTGTATTAAAATATCCACTTAATATATATAGATAATTTATCTAGAACTTAATTTTTAAAACTCAGAACCTATAAACTCAAAATTCTAGCAAAAGTCTCATTTTATGTGGATAGGAAAGGAAGAAATTAAAAGAAGAATGTAAAAGAAAAAATAATAATAATAATAAAAAAAAAAACCTTGGGATATCACACTGATGTGGTTGCCACCTCCAATGTTGGTAGTTCAAGTCCTTTCTTCCAAACTTCTGGCAAGCTAACTGATCAGACATGAACTTACAATCCTGTTCCTTGTACAGAGGATATGACTTGTTATCAAAAACCCACTTACCCGAAAACAAATTACACTTATCTGAAGATGACACCAAATCAACATTTTCATGACTTCCCATAGCCAAATTATTGTCACTACTGCTATTACTATTACTGTTATGATCTTCAAACAAGAACCGGCCACTCTCTCCACTCAAATAAACGACTCCGGCAACGAGCGAAACAATTAAAAGAACAATGAGAGAATGGAAACTGCATTTGATATCCCAAATGGCCGTACCATTATTTCCTGGAACTGAAACTAGTAACTGGTGAGTTTTAGCCATGAAAAAGTTATTAATTTTGTTCTTCAATGTGGTGAATTGAAGTAGGAAAAATTTTGTTCTTCCATTGTGGTTTTTATTATGCACTAAAATTATTATGAAAGTATTTTTTTGAGGGATTAGCAGAAGTGCGTTTGGTGAGAATGAACTTTCAAGGTTTTTTAAATGATGAACAATTGGGATATTTGGAGTAAGTGGAACTGCATTCTTGGTAGTTCAGCTAAAGCAAGCTGGTCAAGTTACTTCAAAGTCATGTTTTTCCAAATTTACAAAATTGCCCATGAAACTATAAATGAAGAGAAGAAATTTATAGGTGGACGGAATATTGTTCTAGGGTGGACAAATACACTACTGCACCTCTAGTTGTTACCTTCTTTTGTGAATAATTGTGATTACTAATTTATGTTTATGAGTGAAGTTCAGTCTACTTTTTTGTTCAAAGTGGTGGCGTTCTAATCAATTTTTGTGTACCTCAATTATTTTATCTGATACTTGCTATCTTTACCAATAAAAATATCGGATAATTCTAGCTAACAACTAAGGTCTAGACAAATAAAATAAAAATCACTATCGTCTTTTTTTTTCCGCTCAAATTTAAAGAATGAAGGTTTGTCTAAGCTGTGAAATTTATACAAAGAGTATAAAAACTAAGATGGCTGATCAAAATTGTGTCCTTCCAAATAGTATAACAACTCCATATTGTAGGGTAACATTCCTTTTTTTTTTTTTTTTGAAACCTGAATCGTCTTTAGTAACATTACCGATACAAAAGTTCAAACTAGTAACTTTTTTCTATTCTTAAGATTACTCGAACAATGTTCACATTCCAAATATAGAATTTCGTTTGTTATTTGGTCTCTTCTTTAGGAAGTTTCATCGCAACGAAAAGCTAATCATAAAAGTTGAAAAGTAGCATCAGAATAAGAAAAGGAAGTTTTTAGTAGCGAACTACAGCAGTGTTACTTCAAAGTCAAGATGATTTATCATTTCTTTATTTGTTTTAGGGATTTACTTATATGCATAAAAAGTGTAAAAAAAAAATTGACACATCAAGGTAGTTTAATCTGCTGTAATTAATAGTCTGCTTTATTTATATACTACAAAGTTTACTTATTATAAACAATATAATTAATTATCTTTTAGGTAATCTGATAGTGTAAAAATATTTACACTGTCAGTATATACAAAGTAAATATATTCTTGTTTTATTTATTGGGAATGTTTGAGGCCAAGTTGGGGCAATGCACTAACCTTTGGGATTAAGATGACCAAAATATCGAGCTCATAGGATTTAAAATTTTCTGGTTAAGCTATTTTTTGGAATGTGAGAGGATATAATTAGGCAATTTAACTTAGTTTAGTGCCAAAATTAGAGGGCTGTTTTAGGCACAGAAAACCAAATTGCTTAGTCACCAATTATTCTATAATTGATTGTTAACGGATGAACTATCTGGATAGCACATGCATTAGGTGAGGAGTGGTTAATATCTCTAAATCCAGATTAGTGCTGACGTGAAGGCTCCTTTGGACCATAATTAATTTATCTATTACTCCCTTCGTATATTTTTACTTGTCTTGTATTTTAAAAATAAATTTTTACTTTTATTTGTCACTTTTAACATATCAAGAGAAGACAATATCTGTTTCTCTATTATACTCATAGTATTAGTTACTCATTTCAAATCACTTTCTCAAATCCATTAAACATATGCATCAATTAATATGGGTATCATGGTAATTGATACACTTTATTTATTATTTCTAATTAAGGGGTGTGCAAAGTCCATAGTGGACAAGTAAAAGTGAACGGAGAGTAGTACCTTACCCCCAATCCACCACCCAAAGTCGTGTAACACCCCGTACATTCGGACTAGGTGTGAATATGTTAAATGGATATTAATTTGATATATTAGACATATGAAGTCCTAGCGGATGAGTATGGGTGAAAATAGTTGTTTTGGATTCAAGACGGAGACTGAAGTGCATAGGATTCGATAAAATTGACTGAGTTTACAAAAATCTGTCTTGCAGCAGGATGTAGTGAAAATGTGTAAGGAATTTGGGAAAACTCAAAATACAAAAGTTGTATCCCTTTGAAATAGCTTTCCAAAGATATATTGTAGAGTCCGAACAAATCTCTGTGCAAAACGTTATATGCATTTTACAGAGCAGTGCGTAATATGCGCGCCCAGGTGCTCACCCGGATGGTCCCGTGCGCGGCCGCGCACTTGTGGCAGTGCTACTGCCATTCTGCGCGTTCAAGTGCGCGGTCGAACCTTCAGTTGTGCAGGAGCGCACCCGGGGGATCATTTTTAAAGCCATATTTCGTCCCCCACATCCCAAAACACAAAAACATACACTAGAAAGGGAAGCTCTCAAGAACCTAAGTCCTCAAAGGTCCCTCCACCATCCAAGGTAAGTTCTAATAGTTATTCTAAGTTAATTTCAATTTCGCAACACCTTATTAACATGGGTAAACCCTCCAAATTATTAGATATTCGATAAGGACATCATTGTTGAGAAAAGAAACTCTAGGACTCGAATTCAAGAGGATTGAACGTCGAAAAGGTAATATCTTCACCCTCTAATTGATTATAGCTTTGGCTTAATGATTATAGAATCTAAGTTCATGAAATATGAGTTGATGGTTTTGATAGAAAGCATGAACCGTCATAGGTTTGGGTTGAAGATTGTTGATTATTGATTAATGGTGTTATTTATCTTATGGATGATAAAGAATGGTTTTGATTATAACAAGTTGAGATTTTAGAATTTATTTAGGAGCAAGAGAATGGGTTGTTGGGTGTAGAAACACTATTAATGAGGGCTATGAAGCTTTATACCCACCAAGTGTTTGAAAAAATGCCTAAGTGACCAAAACATGAGTATTATTGCTAATATGGAATCTCTTTGACTTGTATTGATATAGATTAAAGTTGAAAGGGTTGGCGAATGTTGTATTACGTTCAACAGCAGGAAGTTAAGGTATGTGAGGCTAACTTTCTATGTTTGGGAATGTTAATGATTCTCCCTAAGCTACATTTCTTTTACGACATTACTACTTGAAATATAGTTAAGCCTAGTTCCTTGGTAGTTGCAGAACTTCTAATATCTAGTTTCATAACTCGTGCATGACTTTCATTCTGAACATTGTGAGCTCAGTGGATAATCAATATAGACTTGGGTTTGATGCCCATGAGTCTCAGTCTAGATTACTTGTCACGACCCAAGCTAGAGGGCCGCAACGGGCACCCGGACTGTCACGACCCAAGCCGGAGGGCCGCGAGTGGCACCCGGACCATAGTTGCCGAGTGCCGACGTACCTGTCATCAAACTATTATCTATAAGGACCGACGAGGCTAGTATAAATAGTAAAGAATAATCATAATCAGCTTGGACTTTCCGATAATAACATGTACATACATATATAGTGTGGCCAACAAGGCTGCAATGCAAAAACTATACAACAAAATACATTTGCCGACAAGGCAATCTTACAATACATAAGTCAACCCCTTGTCAATTGTCTATGAGCCTCTACAAGAAGACAAACAATGCAACCTGTGTCAGAACAGGGCTCCGACATGCCCATAATGCCTATAACAAAACTCATACCAAGACCACGGCAAATCCGAAGAATAGATCTCGCAAATATCCGCTGAATTGGGTAGCCTACTGGGGTGGGGGAGCCTCGTCTATATGTCTGTCCGGACCTACAGCACGACATACAGCGTCCACAGAAGAAAAGACGTCAGTACGGATAAAGTACTGAGTATGTAAGACAGGAAAACATAAAATAAGAACAATAGTATGCGTCGGGATAAGAAACATACAACCTGTACCTTCTGAATGCCTCTGAGGAAGACTAACCATGAAATGCCTGACGTGCATATGCATATACATATATCCTTTTAAAATCATCATATATAAATATATATACGCCTCTGTGGGCCTCATCATCATCATATACATACGCTTCTGTGGGCCTCATCATCATCATACCCAACTGATCAGTGGTTGCCCAATAGGTGCCATACCCGGCCGACTATAGCGCGTCTCGGTGGAGTAAAATAGCTGTCGACTATAGCGCGACTAAGATAAAGTAAAACATATACATAAGTATAGTTGCACAATAGGTGCCATACCTGGCCGACTATAGCGCGGCTCGGTGGAGTAAAATAGATAATGCATGCTAGACTCATAGGAATCACACTTTCTGAACCTTTCAAGATGACGTAAGGTCGAAGAAACAACACACATCAATCCTCTCATAAGAGGGGAAACAATATAAGCACTCCTAGCTTCTATGAGTAGAGTATCTTTGGGGCTTGTTCATTGCATTGTGTATAATCAGAGTCGTGCAAAAGAAAGAAAGGGACGGTCGCACATACCTGGTATATACTGCACCAATTTCAAGCTATGCAGCTGTCATACTCCTTAGTCTACAATAAAAGCAACGATTCTATCGTTATCCTCTAAGCGTTATAGTTATTATTAACCATTACCCTAAATTTATATGGTGTTTATCTATGCCCTTCTTCCTCCAAAACTCCACAAAAATAGTAGTAAAACATGCAGGTTAACAGCAATCCCAAAACAATCACAACCCAGTCCATTACCAGTAATTAACTTGAACCCACGGCTTCCGGTACGCATAGAACGAATTTTCAAGAATTCTCAGGAGAAAGAATGCATGAAAGAGAGCAATAACTTACCTTGCATGTTGGATAACTCAGCCCTCTTCCTTGGTTCTTCAACCTCTAGGTTTCACTTTCAATTAGGGCTTGAAAGAGAAGAAAATCAGTTAGGGCGTTTCCCTAATTCTTCAATCTCCAGATTTCTCTCCCCAATTAGAACTTGAAAGAGGGAGAAATTGGTTAGGGTTTGTGTGGGATTTTGAGAAGGGGTCGCAGGGGGTTCTACTTGGTTTTGGGTTTTAGAAATGGCGAAATAGCTGGTCTAGACTCCTTTTAAAGGTCGGCAAATAAGTGACGCACGTGTCTGACGCCTACTGCGATCGCATTTACGTCACGGAACCAACATGCGGTTCGCATTCTGGACGCGAAACTCAGCCCAGAAATCTGTCTCATTTTGTGACCCAAGAGGTATGTTTTGTGGTCCGCATTTTTAGTATGCGATCGCATACTGACCGCATTCCTGACATAGATTTCTGCCCAGAAATCTGTTTTAGTTTGCGGTACATTAGGTATAATATGCTGTTCGCATTTTGAAAATGCGACCGTACTTATGACCGTATTTCTGGCACTGATCTTTGTCCAGCAATCTGCCTTGGTATGCGGTCTCAGTGTTAGATATACGGCCCGCATGTGGGTTTTGCGGTAGCATACCCAGCTTTGCGAAGCCCTTTGCTCTTTTCTTTGACTTTTTGGACTCTTTTCTGGTTCTTAGGCCCTTATACGTAGACTATCTTACGGCGCAATCTAACATACGAAATTACGGGTTGTAACATTACTCAGCATGTCATAAACAATTGAAGTTACAGTTTTCATAATCAGTTCAAGAATACATGTCTCGGTCTAGTCCTATTCAGTATTCCAGTATCATGTAACTTAATATGATTCAGTATTTCAGCATCACATATTGCAGTATGATTCTCAGTTTAAATTTAAATCCCTGAATGTTGAACATCTGTATTTGGGCCTGAGGCCATAGTTTATATGCTTTATGCATACTTGGGCCTAAGGTCATAGTTCATATGCTTTATGCATGTTTGGGCCTGATGCCGTAGTTTATGCTTTATGCATTTTGGGCCTGAGGTCGTAGTTATGTATACGTATACTTGGGCCTGAGGCAGTAGCTTGTGCACATATATATTGGGCCCGAGGCCGTTGTTTATTCAGATAAACAGATTGTTCATCATTCAGAAGAGGGAGTATTCATATCTTTACTTCTTTTGTTCAGTTATCAATTATCAGTATCAGTTATCAGAAATCAATGCAGTTTCAGCATTTACACTTCTTTCTTTCAGTTGCTTTACATACCAGTGCAATTCAAATGTACTGACGTCCCTTTTTACCTGGGGCCTACATCGTGAGATGCAGGCAATGATTTACAGGTTGAAGATTCAGAGCGCTAGGGTTCTCGTACCAGCTATTTGGTGATCCCTAGTCCTTTCGGGGCATTATCATTACCTTACAATCTTCAGTATTTTCTGACAGTCAGTGTTTTCTGTACTTCATTAGAGGCTTCACATACTAGAGTAATAGTTAAACAGAATCACATGCTTTTCATGTTAAGCAATGTTGGCTACAAATATACTTCAGACTTATGTTAGTGTTCCCGCACATTAATTAATCTATATCATTCAAAGTTTCAGTGTATCAACATGTGTTAGTTTATCTTCCGCTAATAAGTATGTTATGATATCACATATTGATTCAGCCAGCCAGTCAGTTCGCTCGGTCACAGTAGTCAATTACCGGGTGCCATGTTACGTCCAGGCCCAGGTTCGGGGCGTGACAAAGCTTGGTATCAGAGTACTAGGTTCAAGAGTCCTAGGGTGTCTATGAAGCCATGGGCAGTGGAGTTTCCTTTATATGTGTTTACCGGCCACTCATATAAACGGTTAACTACCAAGACATTCAGGATTGTCTAATTTCTTTCTACTCTAAATTAAGGCTGGCTAATGGTCCGGTTTCTATCGGACTGGTTAGTGGTTGCACGAATCCGTCCTCGGTACCGAGACGGTTCGTCCATTAAAAACTGGACGAACCGGTACAAAAATAGACCGGAACCGGCCGGATCGGTTAAAAAAAAAACTCTGTCCGTTAACTAGCCGTTGGGAACGGCTCTTTTGACCTCCTAGCCGTTGTCTAACGGCTAAAAAAGGCCACTTTCACCACATAACCACCCCATAACCAACCATAACTATTTTTTCCTATAAATACTCTATTATTTCATCATATTTTTCACACAAATCATCCAATTCTCTCTAATTCTCTCAAATTCTCTACAATATTACTATTTTGCTACTTTAGATATTTGTTAGAATTATATAATTTGGCTATTTTATCAAATTTTAATTGGAGTAGCTATCAAAGTTATATTTCGCTATTTGGTGAAGTTTTCAATTATCAAGTATTGGGTAAATTGGAGGTGCTACTTGGTTGAAATATCAATTTGGCTATTTGTTGAAGTTTTTCGATTATCAAGTATTCAACTTATTAATTAAAGTGAAGGTTCAAGTTTCAACTTCACCTCAATTATACGGTTATATTTGGTTGGTCGTTCCTACTTCCTACTCTTTTATAATTTTTTGTCATATATTTATTTTATTTGCTATAATTATGTCTGAAAGAAGTTCAATTGAAACTAGTAGTGGGGGCGGGCACGTGGTCGTGAGGGAAATAGGGGTAAAGGAATTGCTAGTAGTTCTATTCAGCACATAGATGATTCTCAATATTATCATAATATTAGCGCTAATAATCCTCTTGATAATGATATGTTAGAAGCACAATGTGACTATCAAATTGGGATTAATTTAGAAGAACCACATGAATTTCAAGCTAGTCCACCTGAAGTTCAGTCTGACTTGCCTCCTGTACCTCCTACTAGAGTGCCGGTTAAACGTAAGGACATATCTGAGGTGTGAAAATTTGTGGAAAAGAAAGTTAAAAGTCAAACAGCCGTATGTGGGGTTTGTGGAATGGAGTGGATTTTTAAAACTGGGGGTAATGACGGTGGGACGGGTAAAATTAGGACCCACTTAAGAAATAAACATCCTAAGGAATGGTCAATGCGGGTGGAGGGGTATTTATTTTTGAACCGAACATTAGGGGAGTAGCGCATGATGAATCCTCGGGTACCCAAAGAAAAATTAACCAAACAACATGAGGGCTTCTTACTTACGATAAACAAAGGGATAGGAAAATATTGCTAAACTAGTTGTGGTAGAGGGTTTACCTTATAGTTTTCCTTCTTCTACTGGTTTTGTTCGTTATATTCAGGCTACATAAAATCCCTCTTTTAAAGGTTTTCCAAGAACTACTGTTAAAAATGATATTATAAAATTTAAGAACGAATATAGAGATTATTTGCGATATTTATTTGATAACTTTGACACTAGAGTATGCCTTACTACGGATATGAGTCGTTCTACTAATAATTGTGATTATATTACAGTTACTGTTCATTGGATAGATCCTGATTGGGTATTTCAAAAACATATTATTGCTTATAAGTTGTTGATAAACCACACAAGGGTAATTATATTTCTAAAAAAGTTTCATCAATTTGTCGTACGTATTGTTTAACTAACAAGGTTTTTAGTATTATGGTAGATAATGCTACAAACAACACAGAAGCACGTACGAACTTGAGACCTATTTTGAACCCCCCTTGTGAGGAATTTTTTCATGTTAGATGTGCATGTCATATTTACAACTTAGTAATAAAAGACGGTCTTGACTTGTTTAACCACATTATTGAAAAGGTGAAAGTAGCTATTGCTTATATAATTAGAAATAAAAATCCAAAAAGAAAAAAAGAATGGGAAAGAAAATGTATAAAATTAGGAATGCCGATTAGAAGAGCCCCAAAGGAAATTTGTACTAGATGGAACACTTTATATGAAGCATTGGCTATCACGTATGAATATAGAGAGCCTATTTCTCAAATGTATAATAAGCATTTAATGGAAACCTA